>CM031237.1:804550184-804554859 GCA_018340775.1 Taxus wallichiana var. yunnanensis | reverse complement strand
TGATGTCTAATATTGCTTAGTATTAGTGGCGATAGCCGATGACAGCGATGATGGTGGTGATAATGATGACGGGTGGATCGTGGCGAAAACGATAATCACTATGATGACTTAAGTCACCAACTTGTTAGGTTCTCATCGAGGTCATTCATGCATGAAATAAATAAATTCACTTCTTTTCCCTGACTTTATTTTTTGGTATCATTTTATGTATAATGCAACTCCTCATAGGATATTCTTAAGATACCTATATTATATAAATATATGTAAAATATGTTGAGAGCTATAGTTCACAAGACGCTTATTCCACTTATGTCACACATCTAAAATAGGAACCTTGTGAACTATACGCCTTGGGTATATTTACATACCACATTTCCTATGTGGGTAAGTGCACCAAGTCAGGGGGGCAAAAAGGGGGTCTTAAGTGGGTACGATTTTTTGAAAAATAAAAAACTTCAACTTGTAACGAGTTTTTGAAATAGTTACTGAACTCAAAAACTCAAGATGTTGTAGAAATATGAATCGTAGAATTTTAGAGTCTAGTTTCTAAGTTACTAAATTTTATTGAAAATATATAAGTTTAAGTGGTCAAACAACTAAAATACCAATGTGTGCTCCTTTTTTTGTTAAAAAACACAATAGAGTGATTTCGTGCCTTCACCATTTTTTTTGAGCACCATTGAGTATTTTTGAAAACCCTTTGGTAGAAAGATAGCTAGGAGCATCTAGTTTGTGTTAGAATTTTTAAAGATTTTTTTAATGAGTATTTTTTTATTTATGATTTTTCTAGTACAAAAATTTTATGTTTTGAAAAATAACTAGAGCTCCGACCGTGCCCCCTAACTACCTCAAAAAATATCGAAAATTAGATTTTTATTTTTTTGAATATGTATAGAATTATGCCTAGTTTGTGCTAGTATAATTTTTTTCAATTTCGATGACCCAAACAAAAGATACATGATGAAAGATAGACATATTTAAACTTCAAAAAATAGCTTTAAAAAGGGCATAGTTAGAGAAAATAAATAATATGGAAACCTTGTATTAGTTAAAAATTTGAAAAATTATATTTTTATAAAGAAGAAACTCCTGTTCTACGCCAGTGGTATAATTTTTTTAAAAATGAATCAATTGCTTTATTTTGATTTATCATAGAGGAAGTGAGTTTTTACATTTTCCGTGCCAAAACACGCTCTTGTTCATTGTTGTGTTTGTGCAGTCCATGCCAGGGCTTGGGGATCCAAACCGATCCCCAAGCCTTGAGGCGTCGGCTGGCGAAGGAAAAGGTAAAGCATAACACATACACGTTATGCTTTGTTTATATATTGTGGCCCCCTAACGTCCCTTTTATTTATAAACGAGACATAACACGATGCGTTATAACAGCAATATGTGTTATGCTTCTGGTAAATTCCAAACCTAAGAATTTAAAACGCGATGCGTGTTATAATAGAACGTGTACACGTTTTACTTTTTTCGGGCTTTTGTCCACTTTTGTTCCCTAGCTTCGTGCACTTACCATGTATGTAAAATATGTCCGAGAGGTATAATTCACGAGGTGCTTATTTTAGATGTGTGACATAAGCTCGAATAAACGCCTTACAAACTATAGCTCTACATATTTTCCATATATTTATATAATATAGGTATACTAGTATCTACCATATAATTACTAACTAAAATACATTAGGAAGATGTGTTTTGATGGACTACATGTCATTGCATTTATTTTCATTCCTGAAGATGTTTAATGAAAAGTACATAACATTCATATGTTGTGCAATAACATGGCTTTAATTTGTAAAGTGGGTAGGTAGAAAGTTTTAATCTCACAATATTCCAAAAATTATGTAGGAAGTTTTACGATTTTTTTATTTACATAAGGTTACTTGCATTCTAATTATGCATTTTTTAAAAATCTTTTGAGGATTTTCAAAAGAATTTTACCATTAACATTATCTTGAATTCCATCTTGGGGCTATATTTATATAGTTGGAAAGATATTATATAAACCTACAACTTTTCTATTTTATGTTTTGTGCGATTCTCCACAAATTTATAGTTATTTTAAAAGAATAAAAATTTTGACACAAAAGAAATTTTAAAATACTTTCATAATTCTGACATAACTTTCACTCCGACTTCCATTCTAAGCGAGTTTTAAAAGCATCAGCAGATATTAATGAGACATACAACTTTTTATAAAATATTTATGACAATTTTTTTGGAATATATATATATATATATATATATATATATATTTCATTTTATTTGTTTGCAAATCTGAAATAATCCATAACAAATCTTTAAAATATTATAGAAACAAAGTTATATGTATCTTCAATATTGTTCTGGTCAACAGTTTAAAGATCATTGTTCAAAACAAAGGTGGACTTGAATATTACCTTTTAAAGGCACATGAGTAGAAGGCAAGTAATCTTATGTAGAAAATAATCAAGTCCACTAAAGTCTAATCATGTGCCTTTAAAAGGCAAGTAATCTTTAGTATCCAATATTTGTCTTTTTCTTAATGCATGAACGTGACTTATGCCTCAACTGTTATATGATCTTGGCTAGCCCATAATTATATCACGGTATTAGAGTCGTATTAGGCTAGCTCTTTAGGGTGTAGAATTAGTGTTTTTAAGGAGAAATATTTTATTTATTTATTTCGGGGTGACTTAAACCATTGCCATTGCATCTAGAAGATTACAAAGACCTATTGATTGCTTGTAAACTTGGTAGAAATTTACATTTTTACTAGTCAAATTTTTAAATTTTTTTGAATCAAAAGTTTTGGAGTTGCACAATCTCATATACTATTTGTTTTGAGTGCAGGATTTTCACTTGTCCCATAAGTAAGAACAACACCACTCATAAACTTCGTGGTTATGTGACATTTTTTAGTTTGGAGGTCTAACGACCTAACTAGCTTGAGGTCTAACGACCTAACTAACGATAATTACTATTGCTTGTCACATTTTTAATTCTTTGATCAGTGTAGTTACGAAATCACACATTTACTATTACATTTATACTTCTACTGGGTATGTTAATTTACATATGGATCTTGCGTGATAAAAGTATTCACTAGTGACCTATTTTTAGACTTTCAGGGTCGGTGGGTTAGTAAATCTTGTCTGTTTGTCTAGTTCAGTCATCGCTTGTCCATGCACTTTTGGCCATCTCTTAAAATGTCTCGAGATGTCGTAGTCAACACAGTTTTCATATTTTAGTCTACATCGGGATGCCCTAGGGTTGCTGCACTGGGGCTCCACCCATGATTTTAGGCTCCTGTGTCATCGTGATTTGTGGTCTTAATTTCTTTATTTGAGGTTGGTCCTAATGGTTGCCCCGTGTATTCCCCTAGGTCATAGTGCAGTTTTGGGTCACTAGTGTCAAAATTTGAGCAAGAGATCCCTATATAAAAAAATCATACTCACTACATTATGGGCGGACATCACACACATCAAGGGAAACTATCTACTAAGGCAAGGGACTGCATTTGGGATTCTTCTACATCTACATCACACAAGCACAAAGGGAAAGGGTTGTATTCTTTCCATTCTTTCCATTCCATCCATTATTTTACATTTTACATCTAACTATTGCCCCCAGATTACCACATCATCGACGCTAGGGCACCATAGGCACAAAATTACTCACACACACACTAACACTACATCGTGTCTCAGAATGTGGTAGTGCAACACTCAACAATAAGTCCACTAGTTTGGTGGTTGAGGACAATCCGACCCCACTAACCTTTTTGTTTTGCAGTGTCACTATTCAATTCATTTGGTGAATCCAGCGTGAGACGGGTAGCATTTCGCACCTCCTTGCGACATGACTCGCCAAACACAAATCTTGATTATTTTCATAGTTCCTAAGACCAGAATCTAGACTAGGGCACCTTGGGTGTGCCCCAAAGACACTCTCGAGCACCTCAAGATGCAGACAGCGGTCGCCTCCACCTCCCCTTCCTGAAGTCATTCGGTCATAAATGCCAGCCGCATACCAATCTACTACAATCCAACGCATAGTAAGGTACATTATTTACAGGTTAGTAACATATCCCTCTCATTTCTATTATTTCAATCCATTCAAATACAAAAGCAAAATATCTAGTTATAGCACTTAGTTTCAATTTAGATTAACTCGTAAAAATAGTTAAAAACCCTATTTTTAGTTAATCGGATCGATTATCTTTTCATAGTGTACCATCATGATTATAGTTGTCAAATCTAATATGAGTTGAAGAATCTATAAAATGCACTAGGCTAACATCCCTTCCCACACCATAAAAGTCTTCATTGAAGGAGCTTTATACCTCCAAGTACCATGCCATTTGGGAAAATTTCTTATCATGATGTGTAGCATCTTCGATGACATCTCAATGGTAGCTATTCACGGTGAAGGGCATAAAATTTATGTCAAAGTAGGAAGTTGTGCAAACCCACAAGTTGCCAAATAATTTTTGTCCTCTTTTTGTTGTTATGCCACATTTAGAACAATCTTATAGTTTTGGTAACCTTATTGTGGCTTTGATACCCTTGGACGCATTCTCTCATCCACTTGATCATTTACTCGCTAGTGGTGCTCACACTATTAGACCAAGTTGTGAAAACCCACAAACTGCCAAACTATTTTTGTCCTCTTTTGCTGATTTTCCACA
>CM031237.1:804287684-804547684 GCA_018340775.1 Taxus wallichiana var. yunnanensis | reverse complement strand
ACACATATGCACACGCATATACATATACATATATATGTACATGCAAGTACGAGTATACATATACATATGTATATGTAACGGTATCACATACCTAGACATTTGTATTATCATATGGTAATGTTGTTTGTCATATACACACTATGTGTATACCACAAAAGAGAGATAAAACTGTCTATACTCTTGTCTTGGTTGGCTAGTTAATGAATGTGTTGTGATACCTACTTATACATACACATACATATCCATACGTATATTTATACATATACATACATGTACATACATATATATATACATATACATATACATGTATGTACGAGTATACACATACATGTGTTTATGTACTGGTCTCACATATGTAGATGCTTATATTATCATATGGTAGTGTTGTTTGTCATATACACACTGTGTGTATACCATAAAAGAGAGATAAAATTGTCTATACTCTTGTCTTGGCTAGTGATGTAAAGGCTAATGTCAATCAACAACCATTCACATAGTTTGACAATTACTTGAAATCATTTTCGACTACTCACCTTTGTTGTTTTCCCACAACCTCCGAATTCCTTCTAACTCTATTTTTGCCTCTTGTTGAGACTTAGCTTTTGGTTTTAGACACCCACCCTTCCTTTACTCCTTTCTATGACATTATACCTCTCCTTACTCCATCAATCTCCTTCTTGTTATGATTAAGTCCCTTAAATTCTAATTTTATTTTCTCCCGAAGTTGTTATCTACTTGTCATTGCAAGATAGTTTTTAAGGTTTCTTGAATAGGACCATTTATAGAATTCCTTCCTTACCACTCAGGATCTAAAAACATATTCTTATTACCAATTATCTTGTAGGTCATCCTTCCTTATGAGTTACTTTTTCAACCCACTGTCCACTAATTGAAGTTTGACTGATATTAGGTTCTTCCACCACCTTGTCATAGACTCCTCATTCCTTCCATCTCTAATAATGATATCTTCTTAACTAAATACTTCTTCTAGGCTCATAAAATTGTGCACAGGTTGGGGGTCTAAGTCTATAGATGCTCTTTTCCTGAGTTTAACACCTTCTATATCTTCTAATCCTTTTAGTAAACAATGACACATCTTTTAAAGTCTCACTATCCTTATTTAGTCTCCTCAAGATTTACAAATCATGGGGTTAAGTGCACCAAGTTGGGGGCGGGGGGGGGCGCAAAGGGGGTCTTAAGTGGACGCATTTTTCTGAAAAAAAAACTTCAAATTGTATGAGTTTTTGAAATAGTTACACTCAAAATTGGAAAATGTTGTATAAATATAAATCGTAGAATTTTGAGTCTAGTTTCTAAGGTACTAAATTTTATTGAAAACATATAAGTTGAAGTGGTTCAAATAACTAAAATACCAACAAGTGCTCTTGTTTTGTTAAAAAAATAACAAAGTGACTTTCGTGCCCCCACCATTTTTAAGCACCATTTAGTATTTTTGAAAACCCTATGGTAGAAAGATAGCTAGGAGCATCTAGTTTGGGCTACATTTTTTTAGAGTTTTTTACCGAGTATTTTTTAAATTATTTTTCTAGTACAAAATTTTTAATTTAAAAACATAACGAAGCTCCAACCGTGCCCCCTAACTACCTCAAAAATATCAAAAATTAGATTTTTTTTTGAATGTGTATAGAATTATGCCTAGTTTGGGCTAGTATAATTTTTTTTCAATTTTGATGAGCCAAAAAAAGATATATGAAAAAATATAGACATGTTTAAAACTTCAAAAATAGCTATAAAAAGGAATTGTTAGAAAATAAATAATATGGAAACCTTATATTAGTCAAAAATTTGAAAAATTATATTTTTAGAAAGTAGAAACTCTACTTTATACGTCATGGTATAATGTTTTTAAAACGAATCGATCATTTTATGTCGATTTATGATGGTGGAAGAGAGATTTTTGCATTTTCCTGCAAAAATGCATTATTTTTTGTGTTTTTGTAGGTCCATGCCTCAGGTTTGGGGATCCAAATTGGATCCAAACCGGATCCCCAAGCCTTGAGGCATGACTTAGAAAAGTAAACAAACATAATGTGTATAATACTATAAACATGTATAAGCATTATAATGCATACGCGTTCTTCTCGATATATAAGCATTTATAAGTATAAGTTTTTCATTTATTATTATTTATTATACTTTAAATTTAATTTAGTAAATATAAGATGTCAGGGTTACTTTGCACCTTATGGAACTAGTCTCATAGCTCCATCTGTCACGGTTTAGAAGATAGTTTTTTATAGTATAATCTGGTCAGTACATAGGTAATTTTCAAGATTTCAGCATTCAACCTAAAGCTTTTAGCATTTAAATTCTACAATCAAAACCCTAAACCCTAAACCTTAAACCATAGGCCCTAAACCCTAACCTTAAACCCTAAACCTTGAGCCCTTAACCCTAGACCCCAAACCCTGAACCATGATCCCTAAACCCTAAACCCTAAACCATAAGCCCTAAACCCTAAACCTTAAACATCCAACCCTTACCCATGAGCCCTAACCCCTAAACCCTGAGCCTTAAGCCCTAAACTCTGATCCCTAAGCCCTAAGCCCTAAAACCTAAACCCTAAACCATGAACCATGATCCCTAAATTCTAAACCCTAAACCCTAAAAACTAAATCCTAAACCATGAACCCTGACCCCAACCCCTGAGATTCCTAACCCTAAACCCTAAATCCTAAACCATAAACCTTGACCCCCTAAACCCTAAACCGTAAACAATGAATATTAAACCCTAAACCCTAAACCCTAAGTCCTAAAACCTAAACCATAAACCCTAAGTCCTAAACCCTAAACCATAAATCCTAAACCTTAAACCCTAAACCTTGAGCCTAAACCTTAAACACTCAACCCTTAAGCCTTTGAGCCTTAAACCCTAAAACTAAAATAAACAACCTAAAACCTTGAACACTAAATCTTGAACCCTAAACCCTAAAACCTAAACCCTTAACCCTAAATACTAAAATCTAAACCATAAACCATGAACCCTAATTCCCGAGCCCTAAACCTTAAAACCTAAATCTAGAGTTGGTGCGATAGATGATCAATGAAAACTCATCATGTCTTCAATACTAAATCAAAACTAAGCATTTTATTCATTATAAAAACTTGGCTAGTTTGTAAATCTGAACCTAGTGAGAAATTAGACTCCTTCAAGCACTTTATGACCCACTATTCATGTTCATTCTCTGTTTCCTTATCCCTTTTAGATCATTACTATCTATGAATTCAAGAATCTCAATCCTTACTATTTTTTCCTTTTCCTTCAATTTTGCTCTTGGCTCACTCCAAAAAACTCTGGTCTTTCTCTATCTTAGCACTTAACTCTTCCTACACACACTTCACTAATGCTAATTCACTCATTCAAATGCATTTTCAATGCTCAATGCCTCCACTTTTCTTGATTGTTCTCCAACTGTCCTTACATATCCCTTAAGACCATATTACTTGGTCCAACTATGCATATAGGCTTATAAAAGTACCTTGAAGATTCTCAATACCTGGAACACCATATTCAGCCCACACACACACACACAAACACACACACACACACACACACACACACACACACACACACACACACATCCTCCTCTTCATTTCTAAACATAGATAGGTCATCCTCTAGACCCACTTTACTTATGGAATGCTCCTATTTGCCTTCTTCTCCATTAGGTCACTAGGACCAAGGTGCTCAAACCTTGATATAGACCCTGAGTCACCTCTAAGACTCTTATAACATCTCCTCTCACTTAAAATAAGATTTCTAAACTCATCCCACAATCACATTCTTCTCTTGCACCTTTTTTCTCTCTTTAAGGCCTAATTGGCTATTATCCCTTGAAGCATGCAAACACTCTCATACCTACAATTCCCCTGAAGCAACTATATAATTAAATGGCACATTAAGGACACTTTATGGTGTATTTCAATATGCCAAAATTTTGTACCTGTTCCTTTGATGGATTTTATAATTTGTAAATTATTCCTACAATTAGGCCTTTTCTACCCCTGATCTATAACAACAAGCACTTGAGAGTATGATCTCACTTAGAGGAGCATAGATCCAATTCTATTATGTCAAATCATAGATTATAAGGAGTTTGGTGGCTTAACTCCATCATTTCAATCACCATGCACTCAATTTCCTTCTCAAACTGTGCACTATCATATTCAGATTGTCCTATCGACCATATATTTTTCCCACATGTGAGCTGGGTCTCAAAACTTGGTACACCACTAGATGTTCCCTGGCTGATGTTCTCATAAAATTTCATAATATTTCAATGGTGAAATTTTTTATGCTCTGCCCTAGTTTCAGGAGAGAGTATGAAACTTGTTCTACAGGTCATAGTACAGTGTTTCAAAAGCTACAAAAATTAGATACAATCCATTCATCCTCCTTTAGCTTCTGAGCATTCACAGAGGTTTAAAAACTCTTTCATTGGTGACTATGCTTTTCCAAGCTCTCGGTCTGAGTAGAGGTTTCAACATACAATGTATTCAAAAGACAACTAAACAAGAAAACTTACACCAAAATTAACCTCGTATCACTAACACACCATCTTATTATTCACCTCAAACCTTATTACATTCCTTGAATCATCTCTCATGATTCATTTCCATCGAATAACTCCCTATATCTCTACTAGACTAGCTTGTTTTTAGCTCTAGCTCACAAAAAGAGCTTAACTACCTCTAAACTTGGCATAGGATGCCAATTATCTCCTAAAATCTCTCTCTTCACTCATTGTCAACCATATCCAACTCATGAAAACTCATTACATGCCTTTATAGGCTTGATTAGGCCTAAAACAACTAATTTACCCTCTATTACCTTTAAGGTTTACATATTGGACTTTAACACTTATATCTACTTTCCACACATACAAAATGAATGAAAGACACCTACAATGAAATGATCATGGTTTAAATATGCCTCTAAGACCCCTAAGTCCTTTAATTCCTTGATGCTCCTGCATCAAGATCCCTTACCTATGAGCCCTAAAACCTAAACCCCGAGCCTTAAGCCCTAAGCCCTAAACCACCACAAACCATGAGCCTTAAATGATAAACCCTAAACCCTAAAAACTAAACATAAACACTAAACCCTCACCCCAAAACCATAAACCCTAAACCCTAAATACTGAATCCAAAACCCTAAACCCCAAAACCCTTAACCTATGAGCCCTAAACCTAACCCCTAAACCCTAAACTATAAACCCTAAACCCTAAAACCAAAATAATAAACCCTAAGCCCTAAGCCTTGAACCCCACACCCCGATTCATGAGCCCTAAACCCTAAAACCTAAACCATGAGCCCTAAACCCCAAAACCAAAACCTATCTTCACCTATCGTGTCCATTCAAGATCATCTTGTGAAAAATGAGATTTCCCATTTCCCACGTCTTGAACATCTAGGGAAAGAAATTGTTCATACTTTGTCTTTCAAGGCATCCTAAACAAAATCATGTAAATAAAAACATATAAATAATAAACATGGTATTGAATATATCAATATATGATGAAATATGAGAAACAAAACATAAGTATTACGATCTTAAGATATTTGTAAAAACTTATATGGAATGATATATAGGCTATGTTTTTGTAAACAAACAATATCCTAATATGATACTAGTAGTGAAAATATTCTAAATACGTATTAAGTGGTATACACAGGTTGTTTTCTAGTGTGTACATGAAAAATGCAACTGTGTATCAAAGTAGGAATGAATGTGTTTTTGTGTACTATATGGTATACAAACTATATTTTTGTGTACACACAAAAATAAAATAAATGGGTTGATACAAGTAATAATTATGTTGTTATGTGTATTTTGTAGTATACATACTTTCGTTTTAAACATGTAAATGCCAAACAAAACAATGGGTCCATAGTAGTAATTACAATATTTTCTGTAAAATTATGAGGTATACACAAGCTGTGTTTTTGTGTATATGTGACAAACGACACCAACAACCTAATACGATACTAGTAGTGAAAATGTTCTAGACATGTATTATGTGCCATACATGGCCTATTTATATTGTGTATATGAAAAAATATAGTTGTGTATAAAATTATTAATGATTATGTTGTTATGTGTATTTTGTGGTATACACACTATTTTTAAAGCGTGTATATGCCAAACAAAACAATGGGTTCATAGTAGTAATGAAAATGTTTTTATGTAAAATTATGAGGTATATATAGGATATATATTTTTGTGTGTATATGGAAAATGAAGCCAACACCCTAATATGATACTAGTAGTGAAAATGTTCTAAAGACATATTCTATGGTATACATAGTTTGCTTGTAGTGTGTATATGAAAAAATGCAACTGTGTATGCAAGTAGAAATGAACGTGTTTTTATGTGTACTATATGGTATACAAGCTATCTTTTATTGTGTGCACACAAAAAAATGGGTTGCTACAAGTAACAATTATGATGTTATGTGTATTCTATGGTATACACACTATTGTTTTAAGCATGTATATGCCAAATAATTTTTTTAGAGGATTATCACTCAAGAGATAAAAATTCACCCATGGTTCAGAAAGAACTTTCCTAGGGAACTCATGGAAGGTGCAAAAGAAAACTACCAATATGATGATCTTAGTAACCCTCCTCAAAGTATATAAGAAATTGTCAAGATCTTAAAAGAGGCAAAAACAACCCTCCATAGCGGAAAGACTATCGATCTTTTCTTGTGGGAAGATGCTGATAATGAGGAAGATGAATTTGAACCAAGGATTGAATAAGAGCTAGAGGGAAGTGGAGAATATGACGAATGTTATTATGAACCCAGTTATGATAATCCAAAACACTATGAGGATCCCAAGAACTATGACGATTCCAAACACTATGACCCCAAATGAATTTTTTCAAATTCAAATAGAGTATTGGATTGTATAAGCTTATTTCCCATTTTTTTGGGCTTGGAAGTCTTGATTTCCTAATAATTGCAACCATAAATCCTCTTGTTGATGTGTTTTATCCAAAATTGGTAAAAGGTTTGAAGGGGCAAGCATGTTGTCTTACATAATCTATAAATTACTATTTGTAGAATATAATCCTTCTTTGCGGGGAAAATGCCAACCAAAAAAGTGTGTGTGAGTTCCATTTCACACATGAATTTTTCCTTATTGCATATGGTATGATTTACTTGGTTATAGCTAGTAGATAATATGTACTATAAAAATATGTGTTATCACGAAATTATAGCACCCCTAATGGTCTAAAATGGGAGTGGGGCATTCAAGTAATTTGTGTAACACTAGATCATCTCTAAAGTGTGGACTTGCGAGCTTGAGATGACCCTCCAAAGAAGGTTGGTTCATACTCCTAGACTACCTGCCACAAGTTACTCTCAGTGTAGGAAAAACAATCTAATTCTATCCTAATATTCCAAGGGACCAGGGAGAGAGAATGCATGAAAAATAAAACCTACACTAACAATGGTGATACACTAGAAAAGGAGGTGAATGATCATAAATCCAAATTCTTGAAGTGGAGAGAGGTGAACAATGGAGAGGATGGACAAGATGCATCACGAAAAAACATGAGATTCAAATAGAAAAAATATTCAAACCCATTAAAAATATATCCTAGAACTGTAATAGACATTAAGAGAATGCACAATATACCCTATCATAATGATCCATCCCCGTGGTTTTAATATCCTAGTTTGGTGTTTGGGGGTCACTTTTGGACATGGCGACTCAAAAAAAAAAGTAACTATAGTTACTTTTATGTTAGTGGCCCCTCCATGGAATGAAATGCGCCTAGGGTTATGGGGCTCATTTTCTAAGGAAAAGTATATAAGGAGATGAGGAAGGAAGAAAAGGCACTTTTGTCACATACTTTTGAGCCTCTTTCTTGTGTAGCTAATCTTTGTTGAGTATTTTTGTCTTGTGGAGTCAAATCCCACAGGGACCCTAGCTTCGGTGGTGAGAGACCCATCCCTAGCTAGTAGGGCATTCTTTGGTAGTGAGAGATCTACCCTAGTCTGTCATTTTGGAGCCACTTTCTAGGCCGTGCTACAGAGATATTTCTAGAGGGTTCAGAGGAAGGGTTTTGAGGATTTTGGGGGCATTTGGGGAAGATAATCAGAGGGATTCTAGATCAGACTTACAACATCCATTTGGGTTGGGCGTGGCAGCACGTTGAAGGCACCTCCATCATTTTTGACCCCATTCCAAGCGAGGTGACTTGCAGCCTTTATTTGGGGTTTTCTAGTCATCCATTTGTAGATCTGAAGGTGGAAATACTATTTCCTATATATGTCATTGTTATTTCCAAAGACCCTTATTTTTGCTCTTGTATTTAGAGGGTCACGAACCTCTGAAGTTTTCCAGCCGCCTAGGGCATTCTATAATTTTCTGGCAACAATTTGATTTGTGTAAAATTCCCAAAAACAATTTTATTATGTCCTCTATAATAATATCAAGCTCTCTTTAAATTTTCAAGTGATTCGAGTGGATATCTTGGGAGATATTGATTTTATTTAGTTGTTGTCCTTACTTGTAAAAATTTACATAAATCAAGTATTTTATTTGGCTGCAAGTTTTCAATATTTTGTGCATTTTTAAGTGGTATCCCACAAGGGATATTTCAGTGGTATCAGAGCAGTTGTTTCTCCAGCCTGTTGGGATTGAAAGATGGGGGACAGAGACAGTGAGGATATAGGGGTAGAGCTGATGAAACAATTGTTCACCAACATGGTAAAGCAACAAGAGACTACCAATCTCTATTTGAGCCAGCTCACTGGGAGAGATTAGCACAGGACAGGTTTGATACTCATGTGGAAAGAGGAGAAAATAGCAACAGGGGACAATATGGTCAAAGAGGTGAGGGTGGACATTCAGGATAGTGGTCCCCCCATTCTTCTACCAGGCCTCTGGGTCTCACAAACCTTCTTTCTTGAAGGATCCGGAAGTTTCATAGGTACACAGCCAGGGGATGTTGTAGATGAGGAGTCTTGTTGGGAAAGGTACCAGACCTTAAGTGATGGCTTTCATGACAACATGCCATTCTAGGAATATTGCAAAATGAAGATTGGCAGTAGGCCTAGGAGAGATTACCAGCACGGTACAGAGATATGAAAGGAGGTTGGGACAGATTTCTGTTCCACATTTGATGGTTCTAAGAAGTGTACTGCACAGTCTTGGGTGTAGAAGTTGAAGACATACTTTGAATTGAATCCTATGCGGGAGGAAGATGTAATTAAGTTTGCAATCTTACATCTAGAGGGAGACACTCATGATTGGTGGCATCATGGGTTGATTACACAAGGACACATATACATCACGACTTATGTAGAGTTCACAAAGAGGCTAGTGAGCAGATTTGATAAGAGGGACCCCGACAGGTATTTTAGAGAGTTGACTCATCTGAGGCAGACCGGTTCCATGGATCAGTATATCACCGATTTTTAGAGACTATCGGTCATGGTACCTGATGTTACAGAGATGAGGTTGATTTCCCTATTCATAGTAGGTTTGACAAATGCTCTCGTTGGATTTGTGAGGGCATTTGAGCCTTCTTCATTGCATGAGGCTATTAGGAGAGCTCGTGACCTGGAGTTATCCACTCCTAAGTCGAGGTTTCCACCTCGAGTGCAACCTAAGGGTTTCCCTTCAAGAACCGGGGGTTCACAGCCAAAGGTACCTCCACCTAGGAAAGATACAACCTAGAGACCATTTGGAGCTAGTGAGGACAAGGAGGAATTGAGGTGAAAGAAACTATGTTTCATTTTTGCACACCTTGGGTCCCAGGACACGATTGCAAGGGTAGAGGGAGGGCCCAATACATAGAGGTCTTCGAGGAGAGTGATGGTGATGAGGAGTTGGACACACAACCATTAGAGGATGATGATGATGAGGCATTAGATAGTGCGGGTGTGGAGCAGGATAGTAAGACTTTCCCTCGGAGACTATCACCACCTTGTCTAGTACCCCGAGGTATAAGGCATTCAGAGTTAGGGGAGTTTTGCAGGGACAACGAGTGGTGGTACTCATTGATAGTGGGGCAACCCACAACTTTATTGATGCCTCATTGGTTGAGAGGTGGGGGTTACAGATAGAGGAATTTGAGGGCTTCAACGTGGTTGTAGCCAATGGAGATTCTATGAGATGCACATGACGGGTTCCCCAATTGAGCATCACGATGGGTAACTATATAGTTACCAATGATTTCTATATTGTTGGTATTAGAGAGACCAACATAGTGCTTGGGGTACAGTGGCTCCATTCCCTTGGTGAGTTTCAACTAACTTCCATGATGGAGTTGAAGTTTAAGTCGAAGGAGGAATGTGATCTTGAGGGCTTATCTTTAGGGGCACCCCAAGTTGTTACGACCAAGAGGATTCGAGAGGATCTATAGGCATGATGAGGTGGATTGGGCAGTACACTATTTGGTTTCACCAAGAAATCAGAGGAGGGACAACAACAATACCATGTGGATATACAAGGCCTATTGGACAAACATAGTGCCTTGTGTTTGTGACATACCTCTAGGACATACCTCTAGATAGGGGATTTGAGCATGTGATTGAGCTTGAGGATGCTAGACCGGTGGTCACTTCTCCTTACCATCACCCCAAACGGTTTAAGGATGAGATCGAGAAGACTATACAAGAGCTCATGGATATGGGGCATATTAGACCGAGTTCCAGCCCTTTTGCTTCTTCGGTGGTTTTGGTGAAGAAGAAGGATGGGACCCTACGGATGTGTATGGACTACCGGGCCTTAAATAAGAAGACAATAAAGAACAAGTATCCCATACCATGCATTGATGAGTTGTTGGATGAGCTACATGGTGCAATCTATTTTTTGAAAATAGATTTGCATTCTGGATATCATCAGATCAAAGTCAGGGAGCAAGATGTGCATAAGACAATGTTCAGATGCCATTATGGTCACTTTGAATTCTTGGTGATGCCTTTCGGATTGTCTAATGCTCCAGCTACATTCCAGTCTTGCATGAATCATGTGTTCAACCGCCACTTGTGGAAGTTTGTATTGGTTTTCTTTGATGATATTTTAGTCTACAACAGACTTGGGAGGACCATATCAGGCACTTGGGTGAGATATTGGGGATATTAGAAGCTAATTCATTATATGCGAAAGCCTCTAAGTGTGAGTTCGGCATGACCGAACTTCTTTACTTGGGATATGTAATTGGTGGGGGTACAGTGAAGGTGGATAGAGGGAAGATACGGGAATCCTAGATTGGCCACCACCTAGGACATTGACACAATTGAGAGGATTCGTGGGGTTGTGCACATACTACTGGAGGTTCATGAAGAATTTCTCTCGGTTGACTGCTCCATTGACCGATTTGACCAAGAAGGGGATTTTTTGTTGGTCGAGAGCCAACACAACATGGTTTTGATCACCTCAAGGAGGTGATGAGTTCATGTCCCATCCTCACATTACCAGACTTCTCCCGCCCATTCATTCTAGAGTGTGATGCATCAGGAGAGAGGGTGTTGGGGTAGTTCTCATGCAGGATAGGCATCCCATCACCTATGAGAGTCAAAACCCGTGGAGAGAGGGTATTGTGGTTATGACAAGGAGATGTTGGCCATCATGCATAGCCTTGAGGTTTTAGACAGTACCTTGTGGGCAAAAAAATTTGTGGTTCGTACGATCACAACAGTTTGAGGTTCTTCTTGGGGCAAACGATCATGGATGGGTGAACAAGGTGCAAACCTATGACTTTGACATAGAGTACACTAGAGGTAAGAATAATATTGTTGCTTGACGCTTTATCTAGGAGGCCTTACCTCACTGCTATGCTTAGTTCTATGTCTGAGATTTCAGCGGATTGGAAGGCTCATATACTTGTTGAGTACTCCAAAAACTAGTTTTCCTGTGAGATCATGGATGGTATTATACAGGATGACCGATACAGAGTAGTGGATGATCTCATTTTCTACAAGGATAGGATTTTCCTTGTACCAGGATCCAAAATGAAGGAGAAGATCCTTCATGTAGTACATGATACACCACTAGCTAGACATCCTGGGTATTTCAAAACATACAGGTTCATCAGGGAAAGATTTGCATGGAAGGGAATGAAGGACGATGTCCTTAATCATGTCAGAGAGTGTATGGTTTTCCAACAAACCAAATCTGAGCGTTCTTTCCCAGCAGGATTACTTCAGCCTCTCCCCATTCCCAAATAGAAATGGGAAAGCATATCTATGGAATTTATCACTGGGCTTCCCTTGGTGCATGGGCATAGCTGCATTTATGTTGTAGTTGATCGGTTAACTAAGTATGCTCATTTCTTTTCCCTACCCAAGGGGCACGAGGCAATGGATGTGGCCCAGATCTTCTATACTGGTATTTTTAGGCTACATGGGTTGCCTAAAAACATTTTCAATGATAGGGAAAAGATCTTCATGAGCACCTTTTGGCAAGAGATCTTCAGACTAGCAGGTACAGAGTTGACCCCTAGCACTAGCTACCACCCACAGATAGATGGGCAGATGGAGATAGTCAATAAGTGGATAGAAGGCTACTTGCGGAGTTATGTAACAGGACACCAACAGGCATGGATTAAATGGTTACACATGGGTGAGTACTGCTACAATACCACCTACTAGATGAGCATAGGTATGACCCCTTTCGAGCCTTGTATGGGTATGACGCTAGGACATTTGTAGATTTGGTATTACCAGATAGCCGAGCTCCCAAATCTTGAGATTGGTTATAGGAGAACCAAGATATTTTGAAGGCTCTCGAGAGAAATCTTCACAAGGCATAATCATCAACGAAGGTATACATAGATCATCTTAGGATAGAGAGGTCTTTTGAGGTTGGGGATCTAGTGTTCCTATGTTTACAACCATATAGGTAGTCCTCACTAAAGTAGAAGGGTGTAGAGAAATTGAAACCATGATTTTATGGTCCGTACCGAGTAGTTTGTCGAGTAGGGGCAGTGGCATATGAGCTAGAGCTACCGAGAGCATAGTAAGATACATAATGTCTTCCATGTTTCATGCCTTAAGAAGGTGCTCGGACCGCATATTGTACCCTCTATAGAGTTACCGCCACTAGATGAGGAAGGGAAGTTGGTGTTGGAACCAGAATCCATTATTGAAATGAGACGGGGGGCTCAGGAGCAGAGTAATCACTAAGTATTTGGTGTGATGGAAGGGAATACCACTTGAGGATGCTACTTGGGAGGGAAGTATATTTTGCAGCATCAAATTTGCATTTGCTTGAGGACAAGCAAAATTTGGGAAGGGAGGACAGTAATGTCCCCTTTTCCCTTTTTCCTATGCCAAATGGCCCAAGGGCCAAGTCGAGTCCAAAACGTGGTCAGACCCAGGGGGTTGTGGATGCTGGAAGCTTTTGGGAAGGGGCCCCGTGGTTTTAATATCCTAGTTTTGCGTTTGGGGGTCACTTTTGGACATGGTGACTCAAAAAGGAAAAAAGTAACTATAGTTACTTTTATTTTATTGGCCCCTCCATGGAATGAAATGCACCTAGGGTTATGGGGGCTTGTTTTCCAAGGAAAAGTATATAAGGAGATGGGGAAGGAAGAAAAGGCACTTTTGTCGCATACTTTTAGCCTCTTTCTCGTGTAGCTGTTGTTGTTGCGTATTTTCAGCTTGTGGAGTCAAATCCCACAGGGACCCTAGCTTCGGTGGTGAGAGACTCATCCCTAGCTAGTAGGGCATTCTTTGGTAGTGAGAGATCTACCCTAGTCTGTCATTTTGGAGCCGCTTTCAGGCCGTGCTATAGAGATATTTCCAAAGGGTTCAGAGGAAGGGTTTTGAGGATTTTGGGGGCATTTGGGGAAGATAATTAGAGGGATTCCAGATCAGACTTACGACAACCATTTGGGTTGGGCATGGCAACACGTTGAAGGTGCCTCCATCATTTTCTGACCCCATTCCAAGCAGGTGACTTGCAACCTTTATTTGGGGTTTTCAGTTAGTCATTTGCAGATCTGAAGGTGGAAATACTATTTCCTATATCTGTCATTGTTATTTCCAAAGACCCTTATTTTTTCTCTTGTATTTAGAGGTCATGAACCTCTAAATTTTTCTCCGCCTTAGGGCACGCATTCAACAATTTTACGGCAATGTTTTGATTTGTGTAAAATTCCCAAAAATAGTTTTATTATGTCCTCTATAATAATATCAAGCTCTCTTTAAATTTTCAAGTGATTCGAGTGGATATCTTGGGAGATATTGATTTTATTTAGTTGATGTCCTTACTTGTAAAAATCTGCATAAATCAGTATTTTATTTGGCTGCAAGTTTTCAATATTTTGTGCATTTTTAAGTGGTATCCCACAAGGGATATTTCAGTGGTATCAGAGCAACTATTTCTCCATCTTGTTGGGATTGAAAGATGGGGGACAAAGACAGTGAGGATATAGGGGTAGAGCTAATGAAACAATTGTTCACCAACATGGTAAAGCAACAGGAGACTACCAATCTCTATTTGAGCCAACTCACTGGGAGATTAGCACAGGACATGTCTGATACTCATGTGGAAAGAGGAGAAAATAGCAACATGGGACAATATGGTCAAAGAGGTGAGGGTGGACATTCAGGACAATGGTCCCCCCATTCTTCTACTAGGCCTTTGGGGTCTCACAAACCTTCTTTCTTGAAGGATCCGGAAGTTTCATAGGTACGATAGCCAGGGATGTTGTAGATGAGGAGTCTTGTTGGGAAAGGTACCAGACTTTAAGTGATGGCTTTCGTGACAACATGCCATTCTAGGAATATTACAAAATGAAGATTGGCAGCAGGCCTAGGAGAGATTACCAGGCACAAGTACCAGAGATGCAAAGGAGGTTGGGACAGATTTCTATTCCACATTTCGATGGTTCTAAGAAGTGTACTACATAGTCTTGGGTGCAAAAGTTGAAGACATACTTTGACTTGAATCCTATGCGGGAGGAAGATGCAATTAAGTTTGCAATCTTACATCTAGAGGGAGATGCTCATGATTGGTGGCATCATGGGTTGATTACATAGGGACACATATACATCACAACTTATGTAGAGTTCACAAAGAGGCTAGTGAGAAGATTTGATAAGAGGGACCCCGACGGTATTTTAGAGAGTTGAATCATCTGAGGTAGACCAGTTCCATGGATCAATATATCACCGATTTTCAAAGACTATCGGTCATGGTACCTGATGTTATAGAGATGAGGTTGATTTCCCTATTCACAGTAGGTTTGACAGATGCTCTTGCTGGATTTGTGAGGGCATTTGAGCATTCTTCATTGCATGAGGCTATTAAGAGAGCTTGTGACCTAGAGTTATCCACTCCTAAGTCGAGGTTTCCACCTCGAGTGTAGCCTAAGGGTTTCCCTTTAAGAACCGGGGTTCACAGCCAAAGGTACCTCCACCTAGGAAGGATACAGCCTAGAGACCATTCGGATCTAGTGAGGATAGGGAGGAATTGAGGCGAAAGAAACTATGTTTCATTTCTCGCGCACCTTGGGTCCCAGGACATGATTGCAAGGGTAGAGGGAGGGCCCAATACATAGAGGTCTTCAAGGAGAGTGATGGTGACGAGGAGTTGGACACACATCCATTAGAGGATGATGATGATGAGGCATTAGATAGTGTGGGTGTGGAGCAGGATAGCGAGAATTTCCCCAAGAGACTATCGCCACCTTGTCTAGTACCCCGAGGTATAAGGCATTCAAAGTTAGGGGAGTTTTACATGGACAACGAGTGGTGGTACTCATTGATAGTGGGGCAACCTATAACTTTATTGATGTCTTAGTGGTTGAGAGGTGGGGGTTACAGAGAGAGAAATTTGAGGGCTTTAACATGGTTGTAGCCAATGGAGATTCTATGAGATGCACACGACGTGTTCCCCAATAGAGCATCACGATGGGTAACTATATAGTTACTAATGATTTCTATATTGTTGGTATTAGAGAGACCAACATAGTGCTTGGGGTACAGTGGCTCCATTCCCTTGGTGAGTTTTGAACTAACTTCTAGATGATGGAGTTGAAGTTTAAGTTCGAAGGGAGGAATGTGATCTTGAGGGGCTTATCTTCAGGGGCACCCCGAGTTGTTACAACCAAGAGGATCGAGAGGATCTATAGGCACGATGAGGTGGATTGGGTAGTACATTGTTTGGTTTCGACCAAGAAATCAGAGGATGGAAAAAAAATACCATGTGGATATACAGGCCTATTGGACAAACACAGTGTCATGTTTGGTGACATACCTCCAGGCATACCTCCAGATAGGGGATTTGAGCATGTGATTGAGCTCGAGGATGCTAGACCGATGGTCACTTCTCCTTACCATCACCCCAAATGGTTTAAGGATGAGATCGAGAAGACTATATAGGAGCTCATGGATATGGGGCATATTAGACCGAGTTCCAGCCCTTTTGCTTCTTCGGTGGTTTTGGTGAAGAAGAAGGATGGGAACTTGTGGATGTGTATGGACTACGGGCCTTAAATAAGAAGATAATAAAGAACAAGTATCCCATACCCACACATTGATGAGTTTCTAGATGAGCTACATGGTTCAATCTATTTTTCGAAAATAGATTTGCATTCGGATATCATCGATCAAATTTTGGGAGCAAGATAAGCATAAGAAAACATTCAGATGCCATTACGATCACTTTGAATTCTTGGTGATGCCTTTCAGATTGTCTAATGCTCTAGCTACATTCCAGTCTTGCATGAATCATGTGTTTAACCACCACTTGTGGAAGTTTGTATTGGTTTTCTTTGATGATATTTTAGTCTACAACAGGACTTGGGAGGACCATATCAGGCACCTGGGTGAGATATTGGGGATATTAGAAGCTAATTCGTTATATGTGAAAGCCTCTAAGTGCGAGTTCGGCATGACCAAACTTCTTTACTTGGGATATGTAATTGGTGGGGGTACAGTGAAGGTGGATAGAGGGAAGATATGGGCAATCCTAGATTGGCCGCCACCTAGGACATTGACACAATTGAGAGGATTCGTGGGGTTGTGCACATACTACCGGAGGTTCATGAAGAATTTCTCTCGGTTGACTGCTCCATTGACCGATTTGACCAAGAAGGGGGATTTTTCTTGGTCAGACGCAACACAACAGGTTTTTGATCACCTCAAGGAGGTGATGAGTTCATGTCCCATCCTCACATTACCAAACTTCTCCCGCCCATTCATTCTAGAGTGTGATGCATCAGGAGAGGGTGTTGGGCAATTCTCGTGTAGGATAGGCATCCCATCGCCTATGAGAGTCGAAATTGAAACCCATGGAGAGAGGGTATTCAATTTATGACAAGGAGATGTTGGCCATCATGCATGCCTTGGCCAAGTTCAGACAGTACCTTGTGGGCAACAAATTTGTGGTTCGTACGGATCACAATAGTTTGAGGTTCTTCCTGGGACAAAAAGAGCTCAACGATCGCCAGCAAAGATGGGTGAACAAGGTGCAAACCTATGACTTTGACATAGAGTACACTAGAGGTAAGAATAATATTATTGCTGACACTTTATCTAGGAGGCCTTACCTCACTGCTATGCTTAGTTCTATGTCTGAGATTTCAACGGATTGGAAGGCTCATATACTTGTTGAGTACTCCAAAAACTAGTTTTCCTATGAGATCATTGATGGTATTATTATCCAAAATTCACCCCTCAAGGTAATTTTGATAACATGATCAAATTCTTTTCTCCCAAGCAATTATATTGAGTCCAGAAAAAAGGAGAATATTTCTAGGGTCCCCTCATATTTTTCTAACTCCCCTGTCCAAGTAGAAGAGAGCAAGTTCTGAGAAAATGAAAAATTTGCAAAAACAAGCTCGGGCCAGGAAAAATCACGAAAAATGGCTAAGTCCTAGTCCTCGCAGCATTTGGGACAGTTGGGACAAAAGGGCGCGGATCGGCCGAATTATGATCACAATAAGCCCATGCTTGTAATTTGGACATCTTGGACAAAAGTACGTCCGGGCGCGAAAATTTTTCCAATCGCCAAAAGAGAAAAATTGGCTAATATTTTTCTTCCCCTTGAGAGGAGGCGCTTTGGGACAAATGCGGGACAAAAAGACGCGAACCCCATTGGCCGAACCGGCGAAATGAGTCAAGGCAGCCCGAAAATTGGGATGCGCGGGCCAAAAAGTATGCGAACCGGTCGGATCGGCTGAAATGAGAACTTTTGTCCCGAACAAATGGGACATATGGGGCATGCGAAATCACGCGAACCGCCGAGCCAGGCGAAATGGGAACAAGCGATCAAAACAATTGGGACATTTGGGACAAATGGGCGCGAACCACCGGTTTTTGGCGCCTGAAATCAGCACAAGAAGAGCACCGTGTTAAATGGGACAAAGGGACGCACGCTGGGCCAAGCTGAAATGGCCGAAGGCAGGGAAGAAAAGTCAACGTTTGGTCCGGAAACTTCAAACGGCCATAACTTTTGACTCCGAGCTCCGATTTTCATAAAATTGGACTTTCTGGAACGAGCACGACGTCCTCTATGCCACAAAAACTAGATTTCTTAATTTTAATGAGGGTAGATATATTTAAATAAAAGAAACATATTCGGCTCCAGTCAGTCAATGCTCATTCCCGTCAAATGACAGAAAACGCCTGCCAGACCCAAAATAGCTGCCCGCACTCAGAAGGCCATAACTTTTGCATTTCTCAACGAAATCACACAAAATTGGTACCATTGGAATCATGGTTCCGAGCCCGATGCACAACAATAAAGAAATTCTAGATTTGATCAGAAATTGATTGATTTTTTTAAGGAAATGTGGCCGGGTTCAAAACAGTGTTTTATTTGGTAGCTGGGAGTGCAATTAAGAGGCATGGTCATCATTCCTTCTTTTTCATACATGGGACAAGATGGGAGCCTTTTGCAAGTAATGTATAACCATTCCACTCAATTTAATGCCTCTTGACAGTGGGTTGAAGGAAGATTTTGGGATTTCCATTTTCCCTTCTCTTTTCCTTCTCATTTTTCTATAAATTAGTGTTGGGCTCATTGTAAAGGAGAGAGAGTTTTTGGGTAACAAAGCTCTATCAAAATTGCTTTGTGAAGCCAAGTGTGTTTCAGCCCTTGTAGTGGACTCCTTGCATGGTGATCTAGGCCTTTATCTTGTAATAGATTGAATCAGTTAGCATTCGAAGCAATAAAATATCGGTTTGTGGATATATCTTCCCCCTCCGTGTTTCCGCATTCTTCTTGCCCCTTTAATCTTTCTACAAGTATATTGTGTTTATTTATTATGTTCTTGCAGGCATTCATTATCATTGTGTGTTTGGAATATTCTTTGAATGCATTTTCCGGATTATGGTGAACTATCATCACCTCTTCTAGTGTGCACTTTGCCTCTGTATTTCACACATTTGGAGATTACTTGTCACACCCTCTTTTTCCCTTTCACAAGTATCACCACTTTAGTGTAGACTTTCATTTTATGCATTCTCTCTCTCTCAGGTCCCTTGGAATTTTAGGTTAGAATAGCTAGTTTCTCCCGCATTAGAGTAGATTGTGGCGGGTAGTTTAGGAGCCTTTTTTGCTTTCTCTGGAGGTCTATCTCAAGTAGCAAGTCCCACAACTTGGAGATAGTACCCATGTTATCCAATCACACTGGATGCTTAGAGTGATCAAACTAGAAATTTGATCCACATCCGTGTCTTACCAATTCAAAATAATTGTTCATTATATGGACTTCACCGATACTTAGTGGATGATCTCATTTTCTAACTATAGGATTTTCCTTGTACTGAGATTGAAAATGAAGGAGAAGATCCCTTTCGTGTAGTACATGATACACCACGAGCTAGATTTCTTGGGTATTTCAAACATACAGGTTCATCACCTTGGAAAGATTCATATGGTAGGGAATAAAGGATGATGTCCTTAATCATGTCAGAGAGTGTATGGTTTGCCAAGCAAACCAAATCTGAGTGTTCTTTCCCAACAGATTACTTCATCCTCTCCCCATTCCCAAATAGAAATGGGAAAGCATATCTATGGAATTTATCACTGGGCTTCCCTTGGTGCATGGGAATAGCTGCATTTATGTTGTAGTTGATCGGTTAACTAAGTATGCTCATTTATTTTCCCTACCCAAGGGGCACAAGGCAGTGGAAGTGGCCCAGATCTTCTATACTGGTATTTTTAGGCTACATGGGTTGCCTAAAAACATTATCAGTGATAGGGACAAGATCTTCATGAGCACCTTTTGGTAGGAGATCTTCAGACTAGCAGGTACAAAGTTGACCCCTAACACTAGCTACCACCCATGTATAGATAGATGGCAGGCAGAGATAGTCAATAAGTGGATAAAAGGCTACTTGCGGAGTTATGTAATAGGACACCAATGTGCATGGATTAAATGGTTACACATGGGCGAGTACTGCTAAAATACTACCTACCAGATGAGCATAGGTATGACCCCTTTCTGAGCCTTGTATGGGTACGACACCATGAAATTTGTAGATTTGGTATTACCAGATAGTTGAGCTCCCAAATCTCGAGATTGGTTATAGGAGAACCAAGATATTCTGAAGGCTCTCAGAGAGAATCTTCAGAAGGCACAAAATCAACAGAAGGTATACATAGATTGACATAGGACAAAGAGGTCTTTTGAGGTTGGGGATCTAGTGTTCCTACGTTTACAACCATATAGGTAGTCCTCACTGAAGTAGAAGGGTGCAGAGAAATTGAAACCATGATTTTATGGTCCATATCGAGTAGTTCGTTGAGTAGGGGCAGTGGCATATGAGCTAGAGCTACTGAAGCACAATAAGATACATAATGTATTCCATGTTTCATGCCTTAAGAAGGCGCTTGGACCACATATTGTACCATCTACAGAGTTACCACCACTAGATGAGGAATGGAAGTTGGTGTTGGAACCGGAATCCATTATTGAAACGAGATAGAGGGGGCTCAGGAGCAGAGTAATCACTAAGTATTTGGTGCGATGGAAGGGACTACCACTTGAGGATGCTACTTGGGAGGGGGAGCAGATTTTATAGCATCCTAATTTGCATTTGCTTGAGGACAAGAAAAATTTGGGAAGGGAGGACTGTAATGTCCCCTTTCTCCTATGCCAAATTTTCCCACCAAATGGCCCAAGTCGAGTCCAAAACATGGTCGAGACCCGAGGGGGCTATGAACGCTGGAAGTTTTTGGGAAGGGGCCCCATGGTTTTAATATCCCAATTTTGTGTTTGGGGGTCACTTTTGGACATGGCGACTAAAAAGGAAAAAGTAACTATAGTTAGTTTTATGTTAGTGGCCCCTCCATGGAATGAAATGCGCCTAGGGTTATGGGGGCTCGTTTTCCAAGGAAAAGTATATAAGGAGCTAGGGAAGGAAGAAAAGGAACTTTTGTCAAATCCTCCTTCTAGGGACCCTAGCATCTCGGTGGTGAGAACCCATCCCTAGCTAGGTGAGAGACTCGAATTCTTCTTCGGTAGTGAGAGATCTACCCTAGTCATGTCATTTGGGAGCCGCTTTCTGGGCTGTGCTATAGAGATATTTCCAGAGGGTTTAGAGTAAGGGTTTTAAGGATTTTGGGAGCATTTGGGGAAGATAATAAGAGGGATTCCAGATTAGACTTACGATAGCCATTTGGGCTGGGTGTGGCGCATACCTTAAAGGCACCTCCATCATTTTCCAACCCCATTCCAAGCAAGGTGACTTGTAGCCTTTATTTGGGGGTTTTCTAGTCAGCCGTTTGTAGATCTGAAGGTGGAAATACTATTTCCTATATCTGTCATTGTTATTTCCAAAGACCCTTATTTTTTCTCTTGTATTTAGAGGGTCACGAACCTCTGAAGTTTTCCACCACCTAGGGCATTCTGTAATTTTTTGGCAACAGTTTGATTTGTGTAAAATTCCCAAAAATAGTTTTATTATGTCCTCTATAATAATATCAAGATCTCTTTAAATTTTCAAGTGATTCGATTGGATATCTTGGGATTTATTGATTTTATTTAGTTGTTGTCCTTATTGTAAAAATTGACATAAATCATTATTTTATTTGGCTGCACGTTTTCAATATTTTGTGCATTTTTAAGTTGTATCCCATGAGGATATTTAATTCTAAATTGGGTTGGTTTTATGTGAAAATCATCATAAAATATGCATCACTATTTGAATTTCTAGGTTACTATGTGACGGGCTTGGAACCACAATTCCAAAGACACCAATTTTGCATGATTTTGCTAAGGGATGCAAAAGTTATGGCTATTTGAGCACTACTGAACTAATTTGGAAAATCTGCTAGGGTTTCTTGATGTTACAGAGGACTTATAATTAAATTTCTAGTTGAAAAGATATTTTAAAAATACTTTCCTCTATTTCTAATGTTTTCACATCATCATTAAATGATTTCAATATTTAAAATTGGCCTGGGCCCACCTTCATTGTATTACACAAAGTAGAAGGATTTTGATGTTATAAAGTGCTAGATCTCGAACCAAATCATTCAACTCATCCGAGTTGGGTTTGTCTTTCCCTACAAGCTCAAATGAATTTTTTTGGTACTGAGTCCCTTTTGCCTCCAACTAAGTGTGCTACTCATGTTAGGTCTACCACCTTATCCCTCCATGTGCATACCCCTTATAACTCTCACTTGGCACCACGTGGAGGCTCCTTCGTTGACATCGAGTTCTCACCACTTAACGCCAACCGCCGACGCCACCGCCCACTTACATGGATCATTAGCATGCGGAGTGCCTTGGCACTACTGAAGAACTAAAGAGGTATGTAAGAGAGAAGTTCAGAAATACCATGTGGAACAAGCAACTTGGTTGAAAAAGAGAATTCTACGTCTAGATTTTTAATCCCACTTGTGATCATGGGAAAAAACACTACATTGGAGCGACAATAAAGTGGAAGGCTAAAATGTTAATTGTGCAGCTAAAAACTAGTTCACATCACCTTAGGTGTGAAACCGGGAGATGGAAAATTCCCAAGGAGGAGTGGTCTGAAAGGGTTTGTTAGTTTTGCAACTTGGGCGCAGTGGAATCAGAATGGCACTTCGTCATGGAATGTGTCACTTACGGGGACATAAGGAGAAACTACATGGATATTTTAAGAGGGGTTGATCTTACAACTTTGTTTGAAGAGGAGAGGGTGGCAAAGACAATAGATTTCCTGATAAAAATTCATAGCAGACGAAGCAAAATTAGCAAAGAGCTGGAAGAAAGGTTGAAGTAGCGGCGAGAGTCATTGATTCAAATGGTGTTTGGATGTCTTACTCATGTTTATCTTTGGGTCCCATAGACTGCTCGGTCTCATGGACGTCATTAAAAACTTTCATTCATTCATTCATTCGAGCCTTTGAGCCATTTAAAATTTGGTCATCTAAAACCTTTCCTTACATTTTTGTGAGGTGATTTTGGCTCGTTGGTGAACATCCGGTCCTCTTGCATTTTTGCCACTTGTGCCCCAAACATCCGACTTGCCCGCGACTTGGGCCTCCAACACCTTGTTGGGCCCACATGACTCCTTGCAAATGAGTTCAGGCACATGACCGGTTCACCACACCCCGTCGGATCCGCATTGTTCCATTGACTCCATCATCGTCCCTAACTCGTTCTACTTCGGCGAAGTCAGGATTTCATTGCCCGCTTGTCCCGTGGGCCACTCAGGCCAATTTTTTATGAAATCACTTCAAGTCATTGTTCGCAGAAAACTCATCCTCTACATATACTCCCAGGCCTAACCCACCCGAGCCATCTGTGCGTCTAGCTCCCAACTTACCGCTAAATGCCAAGCTCCATGTTATGCGATGATTTCGGCTTTCCTTAGCCCATGGTGCACAATTCTCGGGTCGCCTATATTCACTTTTCCCGCTTATATTGGCCTGAGGTCAGTTTGGAATTGCCGAGAAGCCGCTCCAAATTCCTTCGCTACTTTCTGACTGAGTGTTCGACTTCACAGTCTTGTCATTACAATTTCCTTCTTTGATCAACTCCGTCATAGCATATACCGATGTGATCATCCCTGTTCCATTTTCTTTGATCAAAATGAGCTCGACTACCACCTTTAACTCGATATGTTAGTGGGATGGAATGTCATGCTTCCTCGTTGCAAAGGCTTCAAGAGCCTCGGTGATTAATCTGAAGGGCTCAATGACAAATAGAGTTTTCCCTTGCAATCAAAATGATCCATCTTTGGCTGAGCTGGTTTGTGAGCACATGGCGATGAGCCCTCGTTGGACATGTCTTCTCCCGCAATGCTCCGAGTTAAGGAAAAAACCCACCCTCCATTTGTTGAGTCATCCATTTGTCATGCCTGGAAAACTTGGTCATGCTTTTTAATGGCTCGATCCACTATCTCCTTGCACTGTGACATCCACTTGAGTCTCTAATGATGAATTGACATTACCTATACCTGAGGTTCTCAAGCTCACTGTGATAGCTTTCCTGGCCAATTCGAGCTTGTTGGTGAATTTTCGATATGGCTCATCCGTAAGGGAACAACTCACTTATCATGCACGATTGCTCAACCACTAACTAGATGACTCATTTTTGAGATGAATATCTTGATTTGTGTTCATGAGTTTAGACCAAAAACAATTTGTCCGTCCTTTCGATGATGACAACTTGGCACTATACTTTGTGTGGCCCGGATACAAGACTGTGAAATTTACCTCGAAACTTATGCTCCTTCACGATGTATGCTTAATGTGACTCCAAGTGGCTTGGATCGGTCCTGCAATGATATGGGAGTGACTCAATATCTTTGTGCATGGATCACAGTAGCTTGGTCTCAACAAATATCTCACCGGGTATATGAGCTAACTCAATGTATAATATAACACAACTCGGTTACTAGTCTAAAGCTCAATCTCCTTTGGGAATAGCTCGATTCACGCAGAGTTTGATAGGAATAGTTCACTTGTGAACTCAATGGCTTGATGAGCTCAATGCTATCTTGCTTCCATAAACAACACATTGGTGGTATTTTCCAACTTGGTTACGGTACATGTATTGAATGGGTTTTGCACAACTCATTCTCCCCATAAGGCTAAAACAGTTTGATTTTGTCATAGTGCAACTTGTTTCTAATACAAGAAATAACCCAATCTTTTAAGTGTATAAATTGATGCACAATTCAAATGGCTCAATCCTTCCTTGCATGAGCCTGACATAAAACATAACCAGCTTAACAAAGTCTTAAGAGTAACCTTTCATTAATTGTAATCCTTCTTGTTGTCTAATTTCATCGGAGTAGTGAAGTTAGATAAAAATTTGGTGACTCACGGGGCCATTTTCCTGCTAAATGGAGCATGACTAGTTTCCTATAGCAATCCATTGGGCATGGAGTCTTCACGGTTATCGTGAGCTGATATGAACTCTGAAAACTTGACCCCGGAACACTTTGAAATGTCGTTGCTTGCATCTGGAACCATTCTTCACTACTCGCATTATCCAACTCTCATAAGAAAATCTTGAAATTTGTTTTGTGAGAGTAGAAAATTGTTTTGAAACTTGAATTTCATCCATTCCCGCAAATGCAATCCATGATGCTAAATGATGAACATCTGTTAGGTTGGACATCATGGAACTCTATTAGGTTCTTCTTTCTTTCTTTTTTTGAATGTTACATTCCTTTCAACAGGCTGCTTGCATGGTTATAGGGAGCTTGCAGCGTTGTCTGGGAGAGGATCATTAAAATCTCCTCCTTGATGGATTTTAGTTGCTCTGCATTTGTTTTGATTCAACTTTTGTAACTGTTGCATGCAACTATGAGTTTCCTCACTACAACAACCGAAGGGCATGCTTTCTTTTTACCTTGCACCGACTGAGCAACATGAACAAAATCTATATACAAAAGATGAAAATATGCTTTCCTTAAGTAACTCATGCAGAGTGTGCACAAACACTTCTTCTTTTGAAAACAAACCTACTCCTACCCTACACTAACCAAAGAGATGGGCAACTTCAAACAAAACCTCATTGCTTTGGTGATGAGAAATAGTTGCCCTCCTAATAATTGGTAGCAAGGGCAAATGATTTGGTATTGAGTACAACTCGAGATTAGGAGTGGGAGGTTGGCTGAAAATTAACCTACCACTTCCTCCTTCATTAAGGTATCAATAATGAACAAGACATATACCTCTTCCTAATGCTGCTCATTTGGTTTCAAGATTTGTTTTTGTCGATCCTTGGCACATTGAAGTTCTTCCTCATGCTCAGAAACAAGCATGACAGGTTTTGAATTCTCCTTGGCTTTAATGAAGCCAAGTACCTGATTGGGAAAGGTTTGGTCCTTCAAATGCACTCGCCACTCTGAAACTTAACTCCAAACATGGAGTATTCCCGTAGATCTTCTCAAAAAGCGGGGTTATTTGCAGCTTAATCTTCTTCCTCTTACACATTTACAAAAAAAATGATGCCCCCTTCGGATGAATGGTGAGAGAGAGATGAAAAATTCATTCTCTTTTCCTTCTTCCTTGGCAACATGGAAATCCTCTTCAATCTGCAACTCACTGTTGTTGATTGCAACATTCAATGAAATCACCTCTACATTATTGTAATCAACTGCACACATTGTTTATTCGAGAGTTCCTCCATTGTCGCTTGAAGACCACATCTCTCTTGAATGGCCTCATCCTATAGTATGAAGTTTGTCAAATCAAACTCTTCAGTCTTCTACCGTAGAGGACTATTTGGGGCAGCATGGTCTCCTTGAATGTTCTCCTCCACCATGGATTCATCAACTAAATCAGATTCTCCAAATGAAAGTAAGAAACTTTCAATGATTTCATCTTCATTAAGTGCTCCTAAATCTGATTTAGTTTCCTCCAGTTGCTTCTCTTCAATGGAACTAGAAGATGATTGTTCTTCTCCTTCCTCGATTTTGCAATGGGTGTGTGATCAACATCCTCCGAAAAGATAGTGCCAAAGTGGACACTACACTCTGAGCAAATGGATTGTTGATCATCACTTTCTTCTTCTTGTCCTGCTGCTTTACAACATTGGCTTCAAAATCAGCCTTGATTGCTTTTTCCCCAACTTTTATTTTATCTGCAGGCTTCACCATCATGGGGATTTTATTGATTCCAAATATCAAAGCCAAACTTCTCAAATTTTGTGTCATATTATCTTCATTGGGCTCTTTCTCTTGTTGCTCCCAGGTGCTACAAAATAAGCTTTAGCCACCACTGGTTCTCCAAATTTTGCCTCTTCTTTAGGCTTTACCATCGAGGGGATATTTTTGATACTAAACTTAAGAGCCCATATTTTCAGATCTTCTATAATTTCTTGCTTATTAGACTCTTCTCTTTGTTTCCCTAGACTAGTTGGTTGTTTTCTTCCCAGGATGAACTTGGTGATGCAAGAGGAGGGATGGGTTGGGTTATAACTAATTTTGCAATTATTTGTGGTGGTGGAAGAGATGGAACTTCTTGTTTCTACTGGAGGGGAAGGAATCTTGGAAGGGAAAAGGGTAGAAGAACTGAGATGAGATGGAAGACTAGAAAGTGGAGAAGTGAATTCAACACTTGGGGCAACAGACAAGAAGTTTGGGAATTGAGGCTTTGACTGAGACATTGGCAATGTAGCACTTTTCCATTGACAAGAATGGTTTACCTTTTTTCATAGACCTCAATATCATTAATCCATGCCTCAAGGTGGGGCACCATTTCAACCATGTCATTAAGTTTCTCCTGTGAGCTATGATAACCTGGAAAAGGAGAAAACCATGGACAAGGTACCTTGAATCCAATCCTAAGTGCCTTTGCTTGAGCTGCGACCTTGAGTACGCACAAATTTTCCTCCCAATTTTGCACTTTCAATTGAAAATCTTCATCTTCGTGCATAGGATATCCTCCATAATTTGCATACTCATGTTCTCCAATAGCTGCATAATCTGGTATGTAACCAAATTGGTCTGCATATTGTTCTTGTTCATATGGGTATGCATACTTGTTGATTATCATAATATGATTCTAAAGGAGGTTGATAATAACTTGAAAATGAATTTTGTGTGTTTGGAGGTGGGCATGGACTATATGGAAACTGCTGAAAATGTGAATTCCATTGTGGGAATGAAGCCATGATTGCACAACTTCATAGAATGGAAGAAAATGAAATATGTGGAAAGAAAGATGAATGAAAATGGATGGAAGAAAGGTATGCAACTTTAGAGATTGGGTTGTTGACCAGATGGAGTCGCCAGATGTGTTTGTGAGTGCTTCCAAAAGCTGAAAATTTCAACAAGAACACACCAACATGTTGAAATGGAGTCTGCTCAAAATATTGAATTGCACACTTGTAAATGATCTTCAATTCAACTCTGTAGTAGAACACCCTCGAAATATGAAACTATAACTTGTTTGATGTCTCACCGGGCATGCCAAAACTATTATCACAAAATTATAACACCCCTAATGGCCTTAATGGTGAATCGGTCATTCAGTGTAATTTGTGTAACATTGGATCATATCTCAAGCTGTGGGACTTACTGCACTGTTTGAGATGACCCTCTAGAGAATGCTGGTTCCTGCTCCTAAACTACTGCGCCACAAGCTACTCTCGGTGAAGGAATACCTATCTAATCCTATCCTAATATTCAAAGGGAACATGGAGACAAAATGCAGGAAAATTAAAACCTACACTAACAAAGTGGTGATACACTAGAAAAGGAGGTGGCTGATCATAAATCCAACTACCTGAAGTGGAGAGAGGTGAGAAATGGAGAGGATGGACAAGATGTATCACATATCAAAGATGAGATTCACATAGAACAACACTTTAAACCCATTAAAAATAGATCCTCGAACTTACAATAGACATCAAGAGAATAAACAATATACCTTGCAATGGAGATAGGCAAGAGAAGACAATAACACATGCAAAGTATGGACAAAATGCATCACAAGACATATTTTATTGCTCCATGAGTATGCACAATACATCATTAGTGGGCAAGAGGAAAGAAAATGCCATTACAAAGAAAAGAGAGGAGGCTTAAGCTCCACATTCAACCCTAGCAGAGAAGAAAGAGAGAGAGGGCGGGAGAAAAATGACCAACTCCTTTACAAATGAGCCCAAGGTTACAATTTATAGAATTTGAGAAAGAGAGAGAGAATGCAATCCCGGATTTGAATTTTCAACCATTTGCAAGTTCTCATAAGTGAGTGTGATTGATGATATGTGACTTGCAAAAGGCACCCCATACTGTCTCATAACTTGCAATAGTGAAAAATGTCTTCCCATGCCTATTAAATGCACTCCCAACCACCAATAAAATCACTGTTCTGAATTGGGTTGGTTTTCTACAAAATTCACAATGAAATCTATATAAATTTTTGAATTTCTTGGTTTCTGTGCGGCGATATCAGAACCACGATTCCAATGACACCAATTTTGTGTGATTCCGTCGAGGATGCTAAAGTTATGACTATTTGAGCACCTGCAACTAATTTGGAAAATTCCCAGGCTTGCTTGCTGTTACGGGACTTACAATTAAATTTCTGGTTGAAAAGATATTTGTAAAAATATTTTCCTCTCTTTCTAATTTTTTCACATTATCATTAATTGATTTCAATATTTAAAATTGGCCCGGGGCCCACCTTCACTGTATTGCACAAAGTAAAAGGGTTTTGATGTTATGAAGTGTTAGATCTGAACCAGCTCGGCCAGCTCGACCGAATTGGCTGTCCTTCCCTACATGCCAAGGTGACTTGTTTTTGGTGCGGTGTGGAGATAGGCGGCCCGAGTGGCCCGAGTGTTCGAATTCGCAGGCTTGCCGTTACAATGACCTTCTCTGATCAACTCGGCCATAGCCTATACCGATGTGATCATCCCTGTTCCATTTTCTGTGATCGAAACGAGCTTGACTACCACCTTTAGCTCGATCGGTTACTGGGATGGGCCCGTCACGCTTCCTCATTGCAAAGGCTTCAAGCGGCTCGGTGACTGAGTTTTACCTTGCGATCAAAACGATTCGTCTTCGGGCTGAGCTGGTCTATGAGCACATGGCCATGAGCCCTGGTTCGACGTGTCTTCTCCCGCAATGCTCCGAGTTAAGGCAAAAACTCACCCGTCATTTGCTGAGGCCTCCGTTTTCGTGCTCGGCCAACTCGGTCGTGCATTGAAATGGCTCGATCCACTATCTCCTTGCACTGTGAAATCCGCTCGAGTCTCCAATGATGAATCGACATTACCTGTACATGAGGTGCCTGAGCTCACTGTGATAGCTTTCCCTGGCCAATTCGAGCTTGCTGGTGAATTTTTGATATGGCTCTTCCATAAGGGAACAACTCGCTTAGCATGCACGACAGCTCGGCCACCAACTAGATGACTCGGTTTTGAGATGAATAGCTTGCTTTGCGTTCATAAGTTTAGTCTATAGCTTGGCCATCCTTTTGATAATGACAGCTCGGTACTATACTTTGCGTGGCCTGGATACAAGACTGTGAATTTCACCCTGCAACTTGTGCTCCTTCACGGTGTGTGGCTTGATGTGACTCCAAATGGCTCGGATTGGTCCTGCAATGATATGAGAGCGGCTCAGTCTCTTTGTGCATGGCTCAGATCAGCTTGGTCTCAACAAATAGCTCACCGGGAATATGAGCTAACTCAATGTATAATATAACACAGCTGATCGGTTACTGCTCTAAATCTCGGTTTCCTTTTGGAATAGCTCGATTCATGCAGATTCCGATAGGAATAGTTCACTTGTGAACTCAGTGGGTTGATGAGCTCAATGCTATCTTACTTCCATAAACAACACGATGGTGGTCTTTTCCAATTCGATTGCGGTACATGAATTGAATGGGTTTCGCACAACTCATTCTCCCTGCAAGGCTAAAACAGTTCGGTTTTGTCATAGTGCAACTTGTTTCTAATGCAAGAAACAACCCAGTCTTTTAAGTGTATAGCTCGATGCACAATTCAAAGGCCCAGTCCTTCCTCGCATGAGCCTGACATAAAGCATAACCATCTTAACAGAGTCTTAAGAGTAACCTTTCACTAATTGCAAGCCTCCCTGTTGTCTAATTTCACCGGGGTAGTGAAATTAGATAACAATATGTTCTTTATCATTTCACTCATTCATGGAGCTTATATATTTTTCAGTATTTAGCTTTTGTGTATTGGATTATATAAGCTTATTTCCCTTTTTTCAGGCTTGGAAGTCTTGATTTCCCTAATAACTGCAACCATAAATCCTCTTGTTGAGGTGTTTTATCCAAAAACTTTCTTACCAATAACTTGGTAAAGGTTTGAAGGGAGCAAGCATGTTGTCTTACATAATCTAGAAATGACTGTTTGTAGAATATAATGCTTCTTTGCTAGGGAAAATGCCAACCAAAAAAGGGGTGTGTGAGTGCCATTTCACACATGAATTGGTCCATATTACATATGGTATGATTTACTTGGTTGTGAATAGAATAAAATATGTACTATAAAAATTTGTTCTTTGTAACTTCACTCATTCATGGAGCTTATATATTTTGCAGTATTTAGCTTTTGTGTTTTGCATACATATTATATAGGCTCTATAAAAATTCTCTCGAATAAATACCTTTGTAGCCATGTAACTCCTCTCCCTCCCAATTTTCCCACATTCATTGGCTACGGGACCTTGATTTGGAAGAAAATGGATTTGTATGGAGCTTCATAAAAAAATTGGAAGTGTTTTGACATTTAACATTATTAAGCTTGGAGTGAATAATTAAAATGATGAGTCCGGTAGTTGCGTAAGGCAATAAAAACCAAAGCAATGCATTACACCTCTTAAATGCACGCCACCTTTTACCATCCTTTCTCACCTCCTTTCGTTTGCTTTGGGATCTGCCATGTCTTAGCAAGTGAGTCATTATCGGGCCATGGTTGGGTTGTGTTGACTCGATGCCATGTTTGCGAAGCTGGGTCCCACACATGGATGTTGCATGTATGAAATCTTATGGTCTATCTTATGGGGCTCTGTGATCATCTCGCTAGGATAGACGGCTCCCATGTCCTCCACATGTCTCGCACATGTACTTCGGAGTTATTTGTCACATTCTCCCTCTTATATGGATTCCTCTACTAAGCATCATATTATTCTACTTGAATGATGTTACTATTAAAACCCAAATAATTGATTTTCAAGAGGTTTTTTTAATTGAAGGAGGACAATTTTTCTTGCCAATTATTTTTAAGGGGCATTTTAAATCAAATAAAGGGGACTTTTATCGTAAATGGGGAGCTTTTTTCCTTGCAAATATTTTTTTCTCATTTCCATTTCAATGGCCACCAATACTTTAATTTGTTTTTGGCATTGATGACATTTCCCCTTCACCTCATTGGGGTTGCTTCCCACATAGCCCCACTTTTGTTAACAATGTAAAATTTATTTGCGAAGATAACATTTTTGTAGCATTTTTCATACATGTGGTGCATAAGGTCATGCTTTGTTCACCGGCATATTATTGGTGGTGCTTTTATCTTTTAATATCATTGTTGATGATAGGAAGGCAAGGTTATTCAAATAGGTAGTCCTACTGCTCCCTCCCATATTACACATTATTGCATTTTTGTGGCCTCGACACTTATCTTCGATGTGTCACCATTTTTTTGTCCCAAGTCTATTTTGGGAAAATTGTCTTACAAAACCACCTATTTTTTTGCATCATACGTATTCATGTGGTTATTTTGTAATGAAATGGATGTTATGTTTCCTCTCATTGTACAAGGTATGAGTAAATTGGCCTTGTTTTCAAGACCCTATTAAGGAAATTTTCTTGGTTTTTTCAATGACACTTCTTTGGCATAACTTCTTCGATAGAAATTCATTTGTACCTTCAATTTTTTTATTCAAGTAGTGGATTTGTACCACTCATGTAGAGATTTTTGTGTAGTTTTTCACCTTTTCATGTAGTTTTTGGATGGTGCCAACTACCACTTCTACTAGTGCTATTTTCATTTGAGACATATTCTAAGACTTCTTTTTGTGTGCATAATTACATTTTTCAAAGGAGAATTTTTCCTACACATACATACCTTAATGTGTACTTGTGCTTCTAATTCTAGGACAATCATCATAAGATTTGATTCCTTTCTTGTACATGGATAATTTGGGCTTACATCTCCATAATGGGATTTTAGAGATTTTCAAAAGTAAAAGAGTTCTTATATCCTTCTAATCCATATGACTTCAAGCATTGTAATAATTTGGAATATATTCCGATAAAATTGGAATCCTCACAACAAATCATAAATAGTTTATACATATTTCATATAAATTAAATTAAGAAAATATTGTAATAGTAGGAGCTTGAATATAGTTGTAATTGATATTTCTTCCAAATAAATTAGACTTGTGAATGAAAATCATGAATAGTCTATATATTCCAAATAAACTGGAGTCAAAGTATATATTGGTATTAGTCTAGATTTGGAATTACACCCCATAATTGGATTGTAGAGATTTTCCAAAGTAAAAGAGTTCTTATATCCTTATAATCCATAGGAATTCAAGTATTAAAATAATTTGGATCCTATTCTAATTAAATTGGTATCCTAACAATAAGTCATGAATAATATGCGCGCGCGCCGCGTGCACGCAAATATCCAAATAAATTGGGCTAAAAGAGTATTGTAATGATAGGAGCTTGACTACAATTGTAATTTAGATTTAATTCCAAATAAATTGAACTCATGACAAAAAATTATGAATATTTTATATAATTCAAAATAAACTAAAGTAAGAGTTTATATTTGTATTGTCCTGGAATCTATCCCTCCTAGGCTTGGGTGTGGATTGTATAAATTCAAAAATATTATTTAATAGTAAATAACTTTTATAAATATTATATATTAATAGGTGCATGAGTACAATGGTACCTTGTATTTTATTCTAAATAAATTAGGCTTCCTTGTTCGTAAATAAATTCCAATTCCTTGTAATTTGGGAACATATTACAATATTATTGTAACATAATTTTTGTATCACACTGGAACCTCAATTAAATAATAGAATATTATGCATTTATCCAACTAGAAAAAGTCAACAATAATAAAATATATAATTGGTACTAACAACCAATTAACTAACACAACAATAAAAAATTAGTAATTCATATTAATAATAAAATTTGATTCAACTTCATATCATTTCTCGATATAACAAGTTCTAACTCTTGTAGCTAAAAATGGAAATAAAATAACATCGAGGTTTTAGAATGCATAAAAAAATGATTCAAATTTAAATAAAATGTAAAGAAGTATTGTGGACATAAGTACTTAACAAACACACCAATAAATGAATTTTCCATTCATTTGTGAAAAATTCAAAAGTACCACAAAAATATTATTATGAGGAAAAAACATCAAGAAATTGAATCTATAATATGGTAGTATATAACTTTCCACTCAAATTTTATTTTTTATGGAAGAGATAAAATTTATATGGTATATTTTATTTTTGAATTAGAAAACATATTGCACTTTAGAAAAAATAGATCCAAGAGTCTAGCTCATTGTGGTTTTATAAAGAAAATTTGTAATGATGCCTTTCAAATTATCAGTTAGTTTCATCATCCACCCTTTCCAATGTTTTTTGGTGGCCATTTGTAGATTATGTTGTCCATAATAATCGAAGGAAAAGATGTGTTGTTAGGGTTTGTATTCCATTTCTTATTAAGGAAATATAAATAAATGTCTGCTCCTCTAACATCCGTTTTCCTTGAATGAATAGGTGTGAACCATGTGACTTGCACATGATGTTGTATCTCAACATCAATTATTTTATCTTGAACATTATTTATGGCTCTTGTGATCCAAATAAAGGATGAAATAACAAATAACATGCAAAAATGTAACTACTAAATCGAAGAATAATTAAGATCTGATCTATGAGATGATTTGATTAAAATAATTGTAAATTAAATGTTACCTAGTCCGGGTTGGTTGACGACCCACGTGTGCGAGAGGAAAGTCGATGGTGACATGGGAGAGAAGATCTGGAATGTAGAATGAGTCTGCGCAGCTGAAGGAGCTGAGTGAAAATTGGAAGGTCATAGAGGTTTGTGGATGCTTGAGAAAGACTTACGTAGAATGTTCTCAGAAGAAGAAAACACTAGGGAATGGTAGAAAACAACAGTAAAGAAGGATTAATTGGAAAAAGGACCTTAGTCGACGATGAATGTAGCACCGTTGGGTAAGGCCGAGGTCAAAAGGATGAAATGGGAGACTTGCAAGAAAAGAAGATGGAAAAGAATATTACGAGGGAGCTCTGGGTGGTGTAAAGCTAATCCGAACATGCAAAACGTTATATGCAAAAAAAAGATGATATAATTTGATAAATATCACATAAATAACATAAATATGATGATAAATATCATGAAGGATGATCAGTGAGTGATGTAAGCACATTGAAATGATGTCTAGGAGATCTGTAACTATTGCAGGAATGCTCAGGCATGAGGAAGAGTTCATAGGTCACAAGGAAGCTCCAAATTTACATGCATCTGATGATTATGGAAAGAAAATACTTAGTTTTATAGGTTCGATGAAACTGGGATGGATCTCCACCGATTATGGGTAAAGTTTCCCCAATGGGGTTGCTTTTGTGCTTTTGGTCGGGATTTGGGATTTCTTAAGGATTGGAAGAATTCTTTAAAGCATGTAGGTGGGCAAGGGATTTTTAGGGATGTTAAGGGATAAAGATAGGAAAGATAAAAATATAGAAAAGCAAGGGGATGTATATGTTAGGATAAAAGCATCCTAAATAGAAGGTTGGTTAGGGCATGTGAGATATTAAGTGATTAATTAATTAATTAATAAGTGATTAATTAATTAATTAAGAAGAATTAATTACTTAATAGGAATTGGATGGGAATTAAAGGTGATAGGATAATTAAGTGGGAATTTTAATTAAATAAAGGGGATGGATTTAATTAAAGGGGGACCTAGATAGGACCCTAGCAAAAATACGCACACGTGGGAAGACAAGGGTAGAGATACTAAATTTAGGTGTCTACATTTGCCCCTTTTTGTTGAGTGGTTTGTGCTAGCAAGCCATGAGACAAAAATAGTGAGAGACAAATGGTATGATGAGGATTGACGAAAGGTTGATGATGAGCTCCCCCTCAAATGGGGATCATGACACAAAGGAAATCAATGACACATTTAGAAAAAGGTAGATGATGAAGGGAAGGTGGGTAAAAAGATGGGTAAAAGATAAGAAGGAAAGATGCCCCAAGAAAAAAGGATTACAATAAAAATGAAAACCATGACAGTGAATCCAATATCACATTAGTAGAGGGACAATTGTGGTCTCAATGGAGACAAGTGAAAATTCTCTACAGGCTAGCGAGTGGGTGAAAATCACTGAAAAATGGAGAGAATCCAACATGGAAAGCTCTCAAATGGATGCAATCTGAAATGATCATGGGGTCATAGGTGAGCATCAAAGTATGCACAACTAAATGTAAAAATTATGTGAAATCCTTTGTACATGAGGAATCAAGTGAAAAAAATATGCGTCCACAAAGGACGAGGATGAAAATAATGGTGCCCCAACACAGGACATGAGAAAAGGCTAAAAAGGTGAGTAGTGAAATAATATGCCCCAAGGGAAGATAAGTATGGCCACAAAGGTGGACTTTGTGCACAAATTAGATAAGATTGAAAAATAAAATGCTCAAAAGAGGGAGTAAGTATGGCCACGAAGGTGGAATTTAAGATCACAAAAGGATAGGATCAGAATATTGAAACAAAATGTCCTAAAGGGAAAATAAAGATGACCACAAAGGTGGAATTTGAAGAATGCCCAAGAAGAGGTCATAAACAAAGATCGGGAAGCCAAAGTGAAGGCTACCAAGGCAAGTCAACAACTACTAAGGCCAATTGACTATGACCCAAGTGGGTTGACTAAGACCAAGTGTCGGTGGCTATATAAGCTTGGGGTCGACCGACGATGCTCATTTTCATGTGTAAAATTGAAAGAGAGATCAGAGTGATTAAAGAGAAAACTAAGAAATGGAGGCCACAAGAGCTGCAAGGAAATGACCAGAGGGTGTGGAGGATGGTGAGTAACAAAACTCAAGCTTGTTTTTAGTTTAATTTTGTATTTTTTTTTTTGCATTTTTTAAAAAAGAGGATGACTTCAAGGGTGGTTGGTGGCGACCTAGGTGGGTGGATATGACTAAACCCCTAAGGCATGTCGATTAGACCCAAAACACATCGACCAAAATTGGGTCAATCGACTTGGGTTGGGTTGGCTATGTTTAGGATTAAATTAAATTTTGGAAGAAATTTAATGGATTTTGATTGGATTTAGATTTTGAACTGATGTTTACATGTTTTGTTTGTGATTACAGGCCAGAGAGACCCTATATTTGAGAGACAAAGTACCTTCTCTATATGAGAAGATCAAAGGAGATGTTATAGATACTAAGTGGGATCACTTGGCTATAGTGGGGTTAGGTGGGTTCAAACATTATCAGAGGATCCCACGAGATGTGGGGTTGATGATCGCATTGGTGGAGAGATGGGACCAACAGACTGGTACCTTCTAGTTCAAGATAGGGGAGATGACCATCACCCTGAGGATGTGTATAGGATCCTGAGATTTCCTATACAGGGGGAGAAAATAGTTCCCATCACACACTAACAACATACTAGTAATGTTAACACATATATTTTGAGCCGATGCGCCCCACATCAGTTTTCTTCAGGGGAATTTTCTTATGAGATGAGGTATAAGACATGCATACCACATGGAGCCATTTGATCTACTTGGTTGATGATGACAATGTCTTGTTATGATTTTCCAGACTAGGGTGGAGCTCAGATTCCATGGGTGATGTCTGGTGTAGTGGTGGATATAGTCGAGCACTAGAAAATGTTCTCTTTGGGACTGCCTTACTAGCTCAGGTGTACCATGAGCTATTAGTGGACAAGGTAGGCCGAGAGGTTAGAGTTGACGTAGGTTTCTTACTTCACTATTGGGCCTATGAGCACATTGTTGTCATTCGGACACTAGGGCTTCCATGGGTCACTAGGGATCACATAGAGTTGGCGGTTGGATTTTTGAGATGGAGGGATGACTAGGCCTTCAAGATAGGGGAAAGAGGAGTGGATTGGTATGTTGATTAATTCATGGAGTTAGAGACTGATCAGATTAGATGGTGGCCATATAGGGATTTCCCTACATGGCCAGGGGTAGATGCATAATTTTCTGGGATGAGGCGGACATGGTGGGTTGAGGGAGATGACCAGAGATGATCGAGGCCATTTAATTTGATCGATTGCGATGACATTTTGGGGTCATCCAAAATATACCAAATGCTCCTATTTTGTATAGGCGGGAAGATGTTAACATATATTTAAGCCCTATTATGGAGATCCATTAGAGAATAAGGATGCACCGTGGGATGATGATGATAACGTAGGAGTTAGAGCTGGATTTAGTGATTGGATGACCACTATCTGGGAAGCTAGAGTGGATGTGGAGGGAGGAGAGGAGGAGGTAGAGGAGATGGAGATTGGGGGAGATGTAGAGGTATCTTTGGGAGGTGGAGATGGAGGAGTTGGAGAGACTTATGAGTTAACACATCTTCGCACCAAGTTAGATCAGATGAGGATGGAAAGAGACGTTGCGGTCTAGGAGAGGAACACATTTGTATAAGAAAAGGACTAATACCACTACAAAGGGAGGCCTATAGGGTCCGTTTTGGAGATCTTTATATTATACTAGGTTATTGAGGCCACAGGTGAAGGAAAGACAACACTACAGGGAGGAGGAGAGATGGTACCTCTTGGTATGATCTCGATTGATAGATATAGAGCCTTAGCCATAGAGGCTAAGTATTATGAGGGGATCATGATTGAGAAGATGCCGAAGACACTCTGATACTAGGAGCATATGCGAGAAGATAATGACAAGTGGAGTCAGTGTCATCCGAAGAACACAATGAGTGTGGCTCAACCACATCGAGGAGAGGGCCAAGGCGGAGGTGACAAGGCCGATAGGTAGATGGAGGGATATGTCCCACAAGGGTAGGATATTAGGCTCTTTGACATTCATTTTTCTAGTTTTATTGATATCTCTTCTTTGAGAGAGCCCATTAGAGGGAAATGATGTACTGATACATTTGATTTTGATATATATATATATATATATATATATATATATATATATATATAATATACCTTTTTGTCATGATTTGATATATGTGTATTGTGTAATGTTGATTATTTGATTTATGATGATGTTGATATTGATAGTCTATGTGATGATGATGAGGATTGGTTGCATGTTTTAATTATATTTGATGATGATGGTAAAAGTATAAGATGAAATGATTTACTTTTACTTGGATTGTTAGATTATGATGTTGGATATGATGTTGTGCTACTTGGGATTTGTATATGCATGGATTATTAATGATGTGGATTAGGATTACATGTTCATTTTGAATTTGATCATGGTAATGAATTGAATGGATAGAATGTAATGTGGATGGAAAAGTAATGTGGATGTGATTATCGATTAATGTAAGTAAAGATTGATGTATTTAGGATAGATGGATAGATTGATAGGTGATTGAGATAACGAAAGGTGCATTTAATCATGAATAAAGATAGATGTAAAAAGAATTGGGGATAGAACACAACCAAATGATGGTGACCTATAGGTACGAATGAAATTACATCATATCAAGGAACACATGAAGAAAATATTCCTCTAATTACATTAGAGGTAAACAAGAGGGGATCGAATAACGTAAGGCACATGCAACCAAAACATGTGTTAGAATGTAACCAACGTCAATTAGTTATATCAAAGATCATAAAGAGATAATGGATGGAATGAACTCATATACCTGATGTCGACATGAAAAAGGGGTTTGAGATGTAACTTGTACATGGGAAGAGGGTTCTCCATTAGTGGTGTTCCCTAAATCTATGCCCCAGCTCTGGGAAAGGGGGAAGAAAATGCTAGAGAAGAAATAATAATATTTCTTAGAAAATAAAATGTGATCAATACTTCGATGGTATGGTCTACTTTATACATATGTAATATATATGGCAAAAGATAACATATATGATAGCCATCCTTCGAGGGATCGGTCTATTTATTTCTTTTTTATTTTGATTTTCTTTCTTTTTCTTTTTTTGCATGAACAACTGTCCTTCGAGGGAGCAGTCTATTTTTAGTTCTTTGACTTTTGATTGGAACATCCTTTTATTTTGATTTTGACATGGGAAGAGATAGGAATAGCTAAGTAGACCACTTAGGAGGGGACAATGAATGTACAAGAGACACCCCTGGACCCTTTGCATGGTTCCAATAAGAAAATGAGAGGGTGATGGATGTAATGATCATAGAGTTCTCACCAAAAGGAGAACCTATCCATAAGGAATATGCTACGAGAAGATCTATGGTGCTCATATTTAAGGTCACATATAGGAAAGTGATGGATGACCACATAATTCCAAATCACTATGATGAAAGATGGAAGAGGCTAATGATGGAGGGATGATCTAAAGATATGACTAAGAGCTCATTGGAAGACATGATAATAGTAGAATGGTCACAAGTGCAATGCGTTAAGAGGTTCCACTTCCGGTTTACCATCAAGGGAGGCCAATCGATAGGCTCCCGACCCATACTTATGCGTGATAATGTATGGTCCAATCTAGTTAGGGGAAAACTTTCCATGTTGGCTCCTTTCTAGAGTAGTGACATTATGATTTTCTTTGAGAATGAGGTCACCGACATTAAAGTCATGTTATTTGATGTGCTTGTTGTAAGCACGTTTGATGCACTCTTGATAGACATGATGGTGTTTAAGATCGAGAAGGCGGTGTTCATCTAATAAATTAAGATGTGTAGAGTGCGATAGTCTTCATCAGAGATGAAGTCGCAAAGGGACACAGAAAAATACAAAATTTGAACTTTGAGAGGGAGGACGAATTTGAAACCGTAAACAAGGGAAAAGGGCCTAGCACCCGTGGAATTATGGATGTTAGTATGATAAGCCCAAAGAGTGAAGGGGAAATGGAGATGCCAGTCACGTCCTGATTGGTTAATAGTTTTTACAAGAATGTTTTGAAGAGTTTTGTTAGTGGATTTAGCTTGGCCATTATCTTGAGGATAGTATGGAGAAGAGAAGATGAGTTGGATGTTAAATGAGTCACAAATCTTCTTAAGATATTTGTTTTTAAAGGACTTTTCATTGTCCGTGATGAATTTGTGAGGAACGCCAAAGTGGAAAATGATATGCTAGTAGATAAAGTTAATAATTGGACTAGATTTGGTTGAGGTGAGGGGAATTACTTCCACCCACTTAGTGAAATATTCATTTTCCATGATGATGGAGTGATGCTATTGTGAAGATCGAGGATTAATAAGATTGATGAGACCCCTTTTTCTATGATAGGGGAAGATGGGAAAAAATGGTTAATGACAGATTCAAGTTTAGGTAGGTTGAGATGAGTCCCATAAGGATCATAGAGCTTGAGTAAATACATATTTTCTTGGGAAAACAAGAGTAATAGTTACTAAATTTATTTTAGGACAAGACTATACGACCATGAGGGTGGACCTTAAATAGATCCATGGTTCTCCCAAGGGAAGCACAAATATTTCCATGAAGGTTATCGAGGAGTAGAATATGACATATAAAATTGACGATGATATAATTGGATGAGATGAGCTAGATAGAATAAGATAATGTAAGGTATAGAAAGGATCCAATCCACAAGCAGACATAACCTAAAATGAAGTCCCCTAGCATTAGAGAAGCTACGAGGATAAGATAACGAGGAATAAGGTGAAGATGAATCAAAAACCAAGGGAAGGTGCTACACATAACAAGAGAGACATGAATGAACTAGTAGATGTCGAAAGAAATGGGATAGGATTTTGGAAGAGATGTCAAATATAGATGGGGTATAGGATCGAAGATCATAGGGACTATGTATCAAGGAAAATTATATTGATGAATAAGGGAGGACCCTCGCTAAGAGGATTGGTATGTGAAGAAGTGGTGGATGAAGGAGGAGGCCTAATGGATCCTACAAATGGAGAGATAGAAATGGGATTCGAATTGGTCATGGATGATATGGTAGATGGAGAAGGGGAGTCCTCGAGAAGGTCCTCTTTCTCGATAAGGTCGTGGATGACAGTTTGTAAGGCCTTACATTGCTCGGTGTCATGACTTGGGGTACGATGGTAAGTGCAAATACGGTGGGGGTCAAACCATGATGGCTTCGGATGGTTTGGATCAAAGGCCCTGATAGGTGGAAGTGTGATGGTGGAAATTCATAGTAGATGTCCCGGGACTTCCGTATAGGACTCAATATCTAGCAGGAGATGTTTTGGAAGATGGTCTCTGTAGACACCTATAATTACACCCAAACAATTTAAATACTTAAATTGCGCTAATTATCCCCTTTCTCACAAATCAACGACATATCATCAAAAGAACTCATTTTCCCTCATATCATCATTAATTAATTACACTAAGATAATTAATTAAGTTTCATATCCAACAAATACCTAATTAATGACCTTTCGTTAATAAATCCCCCTTCTACCTAGACTAATTAATTATTAATTAATTAGCTTTCCTTCCATTTAACCAATAAATCAATATTTAATTGATTTAATCCCTTTAATAGCCTAAATCGCACTAATATTCTTCTAATGGCTTCTATAAGCTTACACTACCTATTAATTAATCACCTTTGATTAATTAAAATACCCCCAACTCCCATGACTTGCTAAGCATAAATTAAACCATTCTAAAGTAAGGTTACCTTTAATAAAACAACCTTATCCATTCCTAATCATGTTTTACCTTTATCCCACATTCATGAGAATGTGTTGAATCCTTTATCCTTTGGGCTATATAAAGATCCCTCCACCTACCTTTTTACTTACACCTAAACTCTTTAGAGAGCAAATGCAAAGCATATAACAAAGAGACTAAGAGCTTGCACCTTGCCCTTTTGAGAGTTCATCATCTTGAAGAGTTAAGCCTCTTTCTTAAAGTGCTTAGGTCATATGGGAGGTGTCAAAAGGGTCTTGTAGCCCAACTTTGATAGCCCTCATTCCTAGGTTCTTGGAACTTAAGGACAACTATTTTGATAGCCATGGAGCTTACTTAGGTCCATTCATTTATTTGTTGTTAGAGAATAGAGGAGTTTAGATATTTAGCATTGTTAGTTTCAAAGTTTGTACTTATGAATGCTAGCATTTAACCCTTGTTTAATTCTTATCTTGATGGTGTTTATGCTTTGTTTTCAATTCTTTGTAGAAGGCTATTTAGGTGTTAGTTTTTACTCATATTAGCATTATTTTGAAAAAAATACATGCACACATTTGGCACGCCCGGTGGGACTTACTCCATTGTCCTTTGCACTTAATTTCAAGTTTTTGTAGTTAAGTTTTATTTTTGGTTACTAACCCTCTTTTACACATGTTGATCTAACTTAACTTGTTTTGTTGATTTTTAACTTGTTTTAATTGAGTTTTTATCATGTGTTGGAGTCTTCCTTGTAGGTATTTCTTGAAGGAGGTGAAGTGTCTTCTAAAATTAATTGGTGGGTTGCTGCCCAATTTATGGGAAAATTTCAAGATTTCTCCATGTTTTCATTTTTAGAGCTTACTTTTTCAACATTTTACATGCTAGTTTTGTCAATTTCTTGAAAATTTTAAATTCTTGAGCATGTAGGTTAGTGTTTGATAGTGCTGAGTCTTCTATTTACATATTAATGTGGTGGGTTGCTGTCAAAATTTAATCTTGGTGAGAAAATTTCAAGATTTCATCATGTTTTCATTTTTAGAGCTTACTTTTTCATCATTCTACATGCTAGTTTTGTCAATTTCTTGAAAATCTTAAATTCTTGAGCATGTATGTTAATGTTTGATAGCGTTGAGTCTTCTATTCATATATTAATGTGATGGGTTGTTGTCAAAATTGAATCTTGGTTGAAAAATTTACCCATTTTGCAGATTAAGGGACGTTTTTTTGACATTTTTTTAGTGCATGTCAAGTGCATACCCATGAGCATAAGAGCATATGTGTAACCCATCTTCCGAAGGCCATAACTTTTGCTCCCGAACTCGAAATGACTCCATTTTTTTGCGTTGGAAAGGTATTGAAGTTAAATATGCAATGAAAACATAAATTTAGGATTTATACTTACAAAAATTGTAGGTTTTTCTGTTATTTTAAAACTGGTCATTTTCTAACATGTCTAATGTTTTGATGAATGTTGTATTTCCATGCTTCCTCGATTTAGACCAAAGCGTGTGTATGCTCTTCTCTTGCACCTTTTGGTGATCTTGAGAATCAAAAACAACTTTGATCTCTATCTTTTTAACATTGGGATTAAACTTGGAAATTTGATTATTCATTTTGCTTAAGGGAATGAACCTTTTACAAAGCATTTTTCAATGGTCCTTTGATTTGAAGTTTCCATTTCTATATAGTTGGGATAAAGTTTGTGTATGCTCTTCTCTTTCTCTTGCACCTTAGGGTGATCTTGAGAATCAAAAGCAACTTTAGTCTTCATTTTATAACATTTGGTAAATTGGAAACTTCATCTTTCACTTTTGGTTTAAGGGAATGAACATTTATCAAGAATTTTGTATGGTTCATTGATTGAAAAGATTTTCTTTACTTTTTAGTTGGATTATTTGTTGTGTATGCTCTTCTCTTGCATCCTTGGATGATCTTGAGAATCAAAAGCAACTCTTAATCCTCTTTTAAATAATGTGATTTTCTTGGAGAACTACTAACGCTTGAGTGCAGGACCTAAAAACACTTGTCAAAGAAAGGAGGAATCAAAACAAAATCAAAAACTACTAATACAGTTGTTATACAGGTTGCCAAAAGGTGTTCAAGCAAACCACACCTAATTAAACAAGATAAAAAGAACAACATATTCAAAACATTGTATTGCAGGTTTCGGAAAAGGGTACGTCCCTCTCCACTCAACTGGAACATAACCCCTTTGGCATAACGCCTTAAGCTACAACAATGGGGGTGGTTCCAGGAACCCCAAAGTAGTCCATGCAGAGGAACCTTGTGGATGAAACGGGAAGTGCTCCGCACTACCTACTTGACTAGTGATTCCTTTGTGAGATAGCGTTACAGGTTGTCCATTGTGGCGACCCCAGTGATAGTACACATAGACGCACTAGTTGCCTACTGTTCTTGAAGGGGGTAAAGTAAAGCCGAGATACTCCCAAACTAGTCAGTGTGACTTTTTGGGTAAATCACGCTCGCTCGTGGCAACTTTGTAACACCTAGGGTGAGAGAACCACCTAGGAGAATATACTTTGGCCAGAGCCCACTTTGACCATTTTAAAATAGTGTTGAGTTGTGAACCTTCTTTTTGAGAAATGTGTGACGTATTACTTTCACCTAGTTTTTACTTGCCTTAGGGTGAGGTGAAACTTTGCAAAGTGAGGCTAGCATTTTTCATCATTTTTCTTGATTTATTTCCTTCATATTCTTTTGACACTTTGTTGATCAAAAGAGGTGTGATTACCTTTGTGTTGTCCATTCGATTGTTTCTCTCACTTTTATGTCCGTTTACGCCCATCCATGTTTGCGGCTAGGTTAGTTAAACGTCTAAAGTGAGCGGAGGTGTTTTCACGTCATTTGGTAGCCATTGTGATCTTGATACCCATGTCAAGATCATCATTGTAGTTAGGCGTGGTTCATCACCATGGACTTCCATAGAGGAGTTAGCTTGTTTGTCTCGTATCATTACAATTTTGATATTTACGTCTTGTTTCTTGTAAACTCGACATAAATACCTATATTGTATGGTTACGCTGCACACATTCTTAACTATTCCTAGCTATACTTTGAGCTTTTTTTGTTCGGTTTTATTATTACCTCGATTTCAAAAGGTGCTAGGCACTACCATTTGTGCGTGTTATATCAATAACACCTCGATATCAATACTTCACTTTCTTGCAAAGTGGGTTAACATATCTTGGTGATATTGTTGTGTCATTCACAAATCGTAATTGGCACTTTTTGAGATATAGGTCTTAATCAGACTTGAGCTTGCTCATCGTATATATCTTGATTGGGAGATCGCATTTAACTTTGTGTATTTACTTACGTCTTGTTCATTCCTTTAAACTTGGCATAAGTGGAGACATCTTGTTAATCATCTGGCGTCGCAAATTACTTTGAAATGTAGTCTAGGAAGTACTTCATTTGATTAAGTTTTGGTACCAAACGATTGTTTCATTGGTGACTTTATCACTCTATCACATTGGTATTCTCACACTGTTAATTTACTCTTAACACGTTTCATCTTGTGTTTCACTTAGGGTAGTCATTGAATTTTGAACAAATCTACAACTTACCTTAGTGAAACTTATCACGAAAACATGGCTCCCAAGACACGTCTAGGGTTAAAGAAACAAACATATGAGGAACAACAAGTGCAAGCTTGGGAAACCTCTAACAGACAAGGGTCAAACCCATTTATCGGACACGATCTAGGACCACTATTTTCTACAGAAAAGGAAACAGAAGAAATGGTCGACCATAGTGGAAATGAATTAGAGTCACCACATGAGACTTTGATTTTGACCTTTCTCTCTACTAGATGAGTTTCTCCTTAGAAACAAAGATAGAGTGTTGGCACACGACGGGTCGTCGAATTAGGGGCCAAATTTCCCATCGAGAATGAACCAATATTACAAACAAATGACACTACTGAGGAAGAATGCCCCCTTATCAATATGGAAGATATTTTAACAAGCGGGCATGCTTCCACTTCTTACAGAAATGATAAAGTGGTAGGGCATAGAATACCCCTCATCAAAGTGCCACGAAGAAACAAGATAGAACATGAGATAGGGGAAGAACCTCCACAATACGAAGAGGAAGAACCTTTAGAAGAAGAAGACACAAACCAAGTCACAATCCAACAACAACTCATAACCTAAGCCAACAACTAGCTTTTTCTTACTTTCCAGTACAAAAAGACAAAAAGAACATTCAAGGTAATTTTGAAACATGCATCTAAAAATGTTTAAGGATTTAGGATCCAGAACTCCATCAAGAAAACCAAGGAGAAGAAGACAGGGGTAATCATCGTTTTTGTATCCCCTTCTCCCACTAACAATTTCTCACAAGAAAACCTATGAAAGCAAGAAAAGGTGAAAAAAAAAAAATATAAGCTTTAGGAAAAAATGAAGAAAACTAAGTCCTATCCTTTTGACAAGACAATGACCCTTGACCCTTTCGTCAAAGAAATTTGATATGCCAAAGTTTGATAAATACAAAGGAAAGGGAGACCCAAGGGATCATGCGAGGATCATATTTTTACACACCCTTATGTCAAGTGGAAAAAAGTGCAATTTTGTTATCATGGTTGATTGGATAACATATGGATCCCCAAGTTGTGACTGCTACTTACAGATAGACCATCCGAAAAGCTAATTTCAATTGCTCCATTTCAAGTGGTTTGGAAGAATTTACTCTAATGCGATCGAAACTAACTATTCTAATCTAAATTTCCAAAAGTGACCAGGAGAGAGAGCGAATGCAAAAAATGAAATCCTACACTTTGCCGAGTTTTGATACACCGAATCAGGGGAGAGAGAAAGTCTCCTTGTGTTCTGAAAGTGCAAGGTAAAGAAGAAAATTCAATGTTTGACTCCATAAACTTCAAAATGGCCATAACTTTTCTACGAGCATACAGTGATTAATGCTCATTCCCGAGCATAATAATTGACACATATTCTTTTGTAGGAAGATTGAGAAAAGGGATTCAAAACTAAGAAGGCTCATATTTTTTGCATTTCTCAAAATCAATCTACAAAATAAGGGCAAGTGTTGGAATCGTGGCTCCAAGCAAGGATCTTTAACATAAAATCAAAAATTCCATATTTGATGTGAGCTTGATTGAAAAATTTTCAAATTGGCTGGGTTCAAATAATCCAATTTATTTGGTGGTTGGGAGTGCAATTAAAGAATGACGGTCATTCAAATCGTCTGAAAATCCTGAAATCTGGAACCACTAAGTATGGGAGCCTTTTTGAAGTAGTATATAATAATTTTACTCCATTTAATGCCTTTTACAAGTGGTTGAAGGATAGATTTCATTTTTCATTTTCCCTTCTCTTTCTCTTCTCATGACAAAGATAAAAACATTGGATGTTGGGCTCATTGTAAAAGGGAGAGTTTGATCTAGACCAAATCTAGAATTTCTTGATTTCTTTGCATCGGGCTCGGAGCCATGATTCTCAGGCCCAAGTGTGACTCCTTGCATGGTGATCAAACCCTTATCCTTAATAGTTGAGCGGAGAAATTTTGGATCATGAAGCAATAAAATTGCATTTGTGGAATAGCATTCCCCTGCTATGTTTTTTTCATTCTTAATTAAATCTATCTACAAAAATATTGTGTCAGATTATTATTTCTTAGAGGGGATCATTATCATTGTGTATTCTGGAATATTGTTGTGAATGATTTTGCTAGATTATTATGGAGAAGTTTCATCACCTATTCTAGTGTGCACTTTGCCTCTTTTTATTTCACGCATTTAGAATACTCTCACACCCTCCTTTTACACGTGAATCACCACTTTAGAAGAACTTTCATTTTATGCATTCTCTCTCCCTGGTCCCTTGGAAGATTTGAGATTAGAATAGGCAGTTTCCACTGCATTAGATCAACCTTGTGATAAAGACGAAAGTCCTATGGTTTAGGATCAAGAATACTTTCTCATCAAGTGTCTATCTTAAGTGCAAGTCCCACAACTTGGAGATAGTAGAACCATCTCACAATATCCAGGAAGAACCTTTTAGAAGTGAAGTTTAAACCAAGCACTTGTATAAACATAGGGATCTTGGATGTCCCATTCTAATAACACTAGCTTTGCTTACTTTCCGTGCAGAAAGACATCCTAACATCAAGAATGTTCAAAAGTCAAGGCCTAAGTTTAGGATCCACGAACTCCATCGAGAAAACCAAGGAGAAGAAGACACGGGGTATCATCGTGTACACATGTCCCCTCCCACTAGAGAACAATTACTCGCACAAGAAGTGCAATCTATGAAAGCAACACTTGCTAGAGCATACAAGAAAGCAATATAGGGAGTATTAGGAAATACCAATACCGAAGAACTATGCCCCTATCCTTTTGACAAGACAATGACCCTTTAACCCTTTCCAAAGAAATTTGATATGCAAAGTTAACAAATAAAAGGAAAGGAGACCCAAGGGATCATGTTAAAGATTTCTACATGGCATGTCAAGAGGTGTCTTATAGTGATAATTACCTCATCGACTTTTTTTAAGAGTCTCGGAGGTCAAGCATTGGAATGGTTTACGCGCTTACCACGAGGATCAATTTTCACCTGGCCAGAATTGGTGGAAAGATTCGTGCATCATTTCTCATATAACATAGAGAGTGACATCACCATGGCAGACTTGTGTGGCACAAAACAACACCCAAATGAGACCTTCACCAGCTTCCTCCAATGATGGAGAGGGATAGCTAGTCACTTCCCTTGCGCTTTCCCTGAGAAGCAGCTGGTCAGTATTTTCGTCCCTAATCTCAACCTAGATATAGCTTTCCACCTCCAAATGCATTGTGTCCGCACCTTTGAGGAGGTTATCGAGAAAGGGATTCAAATAGAAAAGGATCTCATTGCCAAAGGCACCCTCAAAACCCAATCTAAAGACAACCAAAGTGTCAAACCCATTGAAAAGCCAAAGATCTTTAACAAAAACAAAAACGTGGTGGGAGACGGAATCACTGATTCCAAACGTGTTCAAATGGTCCAAACCATTCAACCTTTTAAACTAACCAAGGGCCCAATTCAACCACCACCAAAGTGATGAACATTCACCTCCCTCAATGAACCGTTGTCCCTCATACTAAAATAGTTGGATGCGGCCCACATGATGACCTATCCTACAACGCAACCATTTGATGACAACGCTCCTAAACCTTCATGGTATAAGGAGCATGAATATTGTGAAATGCATCACGTTAAAGGTCATAAAATAGACAAATGTTTGCGACTTCACCACTATATTCAAGACCTCATTGACAATGGGGAGATAGAGGTGGATAACCCTGGCCACATGCAAAATACCTAACGAGAAAATGGGGATTTATAAGGAACCATTCCCCAAGCATGATAAGTTGGAAAAGACAAAGCCGGATCGGGAGAGTCATCCCAAACCTATAAAGCCACGAATTACTTATATACCAAAAGAGATAACAATCATTACGATTCGACTTATCGGATGTATTCACTCCCCTGTTGACCGTGTCAATACCATCTAGATCAAGGGAAAGGATCTATGCTTTGCGGTAATAAGGCGTGCCCACCTCGTGATTCCGGAACCCTCTCTGTTGACCCCGCAAACTGATAAATATAACCTTTTAGAACAACTTGAGAGGACACCTGCTAAGATCTCGATCTTAGATCTTCTCAAGATATCCAATGTGCATAAGGACATTTTGTATCAAACTCTTCAGGGGTCGGGAGTGCCTTTAGAAGTCGATCCTACGTACCTTCAAGCCACGGTGGAAAATATTGCATCAAGTGAGCATCTTACTTTCAACCATAGGAGATCCCTACCGAGAATCCTACAACATAATCTTCCCTTATACATTGAGGTAGTTGTCACCCGCAGGAAAATCAAATGGGTGCTTGTGGATAACGGATCGGATTGAACATCTACACACTTAAATTAGTCAAACAATTGGGACATACGGAGGAAGATCTTGAGTCCCATATTATTACTATCACCGCATACGACAACGCACGGAAAGAGAGTCAGCAGAACCATTACACTGCCCATGGAGGTGGGCCCCACTTGTCATCAGACAAAGTTTCACGTCCTAGACTTGGAACTTCCATATAATATGCTTCTAGGCCGACCATGGATTCATGCCATGTAGGCCATGCCATCAACATTTCATCAATGCATCAAGTTGAAGCATGAGGGACATACGATTACAATACCAGGAGATTGAGCCCTTTGCTCATTGTAGAGCTCTCAATAGCTTTGCACAAAAGGGTACATATGCATGTCCCTCCACAGAAATATAGTTGTCCCTCTTCATTCTGAGGCCATGGAATCTCAGTAGATTCAGATTCTCTTAGTTCTTGCACTCATGGGGCATCTACTTCAACATCTCCATTTGATTCATGGGAGATGAAAATTCTAGAATATGGCTGTGGGGAGTATAATGTACAACAAAGCACTCTTGGTTTCGACCTCTCCTTGTCGCCCAAGACTAGAGGTCGACCCAACTACCGCTTCAGAGACCTAGAGAGGAACACACTATTGGGTCATTCCTACCTGGAGGCTTGTTAGCTGAGGAAAAATTACTTGATCCACCTACTACTTGGGTCCCTGAGGACACTCAACCATCTTGTTATCAAACCCCGAAATATGAAAAATCTAGCAGAATGATGTACTCCATGGGCTACAAAGGCCTAGGATGTGGGAGGAATGAACAAGGACAAAGAGAACCAGTCCCTCTTCCACATTTCAAAATAGAAAGATATGGCATTGGGATTCTCCCTTATGGAGCACACCCCAACGATCAAGATGTGACTTGTTCTGAGCATGAGGATAGCTCTGATTATCTAGATAGTGATATGGATTCCCATTGTAGCCTATATGAGGATCTGGCCTCCACGAACCTTTTCATGAATAATGTTGTCCTGACCATAACCCCCACCGAACCAACCCTTGACCTTGTGTACCCTTCCCTTGTTGAATGGGACCAACAACGTCACGTGCCACTAGATTTATTCGAGAACGATGAGGCTATTGCAGAGTTCATGGGCATAAGGGATATAATTCCCATTGGAGATCACAAGAAGGGTTTCTTTATCGACTTAGACACCTACGCCTACTTCGGCGAGGAGGCTGAACTTCATGGTCAGCAAAATTTAAAGAAAAGTGAGGGCAAGAGTTCTAAAGAAAAGCCTCGGAAAAATCAAAGTCCAAGTCACACAGTGAAAACCTCTTTGAGGCACTGGCTGACAAACAAATAAGAAAATCAAAGGACAAACAAAGTGACCATGCCAAGGATGAAAATCTCGTAGAGACATCCTTGGATGAAGATCTCAACCTACCTCCCGATCCTACGCGTATGGAGGATTTATCAAAATTGTTAGTTGAAGAAACCATTGATGTCAATATTGGTACCGAAGAAGATCCCAAGATAGTAAAATTGGGAGCATCACTCTCGGCCAGAGAAAAAAAGATGTTCACTATGCTACTGCGAGAGTTTATTGATGTGTTCACATGGTCTTACAAAGACATGCCCGGCTTAGATCCAACTTTGGTCGTGCACAACCTAGTTGTGCACGCAGACGCTAAGCCTATCAAACAAAAGCTCTGAAAGATGCACCCAAGAGTGGCCTTGTTAGTTAAAGAAGAGTTGGAAAGGTTACTTATAGCAGGATTCATCAGGCCAATTGATTATTCTGAATGGATATCGAACATTGTTCCTGTCCAGAAGAAACCTATCGGTATCCGAATCTGCACATATTTTAGGGACATCAATAAAGCTTGCCCTAAAGATGACTTTCCATTGCCCAACATTGACATGATTGTTGACTCAACCGTAGGGTATGAAATGCTATCACTCATGGATGGATTTTCGGGTTATAATCAAATTAAGATCGCTGAGGAAGACCAACACAAAACAACTTTCACAACTCCTTGGGGCACCTTTTGTTATCAGGTGATGCCATTTGGCCTTAAGAATGTGGGAGAAACTTATCAGTGGGCCATGACAGTAATATTTCATGATATGATTCATGACATCATGGAAGACTACGTAGACGACATCCTGGGAAAGTCCAAAACAAGAGAGGATCATCCTATCATTTTGTGGCATATCTTTGAACGCCTGCATGTGAATACAAAGTCAGGATGAATCCAAAGAAGTGTGTCTTCGGTGTGTTATCTAGGGAAACTATTAGGCTTCATCGTGTCAAGACGAGGTATTGAGGTAGACCTGCTAAAGTGTCTGCCATCACTAAAATGCCTCCACCTGAGAATATCAAGCAACTGCGTAGCTTTCAAGGCAGGGAAAATTCAAGCCATTCACCGCTTTATCTCCCAGCTTGCAGATAAATGTCACTCATTCACTCATTTGCTTAAGAAGGATGTCACTTTCATCTTGGGGACCCGAGCAACAACAAGCCTTTGCTTTGCTTAAACAATACCTGGCTAATCCACCTGTCCTCATGCCTCCTACTCCGAGAGAACCACTTTTGCTCTATATTTCCACTACACAATACGCTATTGGTGCGTTTGCTCACCCAATACGACCTTAGCCATAAAGAGAAAGCGGTGTACTATCTGAGTCGCACCCTCATCACCTATGAACTTAATTATCCTCAGATTGAAAAGGCTTGCTTGGCCGTTGTTTTTACCTTTCAGAAACTTCGCCATTACCTGCTAAATACTAAGACCAAGCTCATATCCAAGGTCGACCCACTCAAGTATTTGTTGTCCAAACCCGCCCTCACAGGTAGAATGGCTAATTGGATCATTCTACTCAGTGAGTTTGATATAGAATTTGTCCATCAAAAATCAGTTAAAGGACAAGTACTTTCCGACCAACTAGCGGAAGCACCTTTGCAAAGCACAAAACCTTTGAGTCTGGATCTTCCAGATGCATCTTTGCTCTACATTGAAGAATCATGTATGGGAAGATACATTTTGATGGATCTTTTACGTTTCATGGTTCAGGTGCAGGAGTGGTCCTTATTACTCCTTTGGGTGATCCTATACCGCAGGCTTTCCGCCTGGCCTTCCCTTGCACGAACAACATTGTGGAATATGAAGCACTCATTGTAGGGATGAAGCTAGCCATCAAGTGGAATATTCAACATGTTAAGGTTGTAGGTGATTTGCAGCTAATCATCAAACAGGTTAATGATGAGTATAAAGTTAAGGATGATAAGCTCATACCTTACAAGAAGTTGGTGGAAACTCTAAAGGAGTATTTTGTGCGCATCACCTTTGAGTAGATCCCAAGAGCGCAGAATAGATCGGCGGATGCCATGGCAACGGTGGGATCTATGCTTCGTATTCCACCAGGGAACAATGATATGCCATTTTCATAGAAAATCTACACCAACCAGCGTATGACATGTCGGAATCTTTCCTAGCTTGTGAGGTTGTTGGTCCCTATTCCCCATGGTACGAACCCATTTTCACTTATCTTAAGGATAGTACTTTCCCTCCCAATATCTCCCATTATGAAAAGAAAAGCTTGATTCACCAGATAGCCCGTTACACCCTTTTAGGAGGTACACTTTATCGTCGTGGCTATGATGGGAATCTGTTACGTTGTCTGGATGTGACGGAGTCAATCCAGGCAATTAAAGAAGTACACAAAGGAGTATGCGGAGCACATACAAATGGAATGGTCTTGGCTAAGAAACTGTTAAGAGTAGGTTACTATTGGCCCACCATGGAAACTGATTGTTGTAATTATGTTAGAAAATGTGTGCTTTGCCAAAAGTATGGAAATTTCATCCATGCTCCATCATAACCATTACAACCAATCACTACCCGTGGCCATTCTCCAAGTGGGGACTTGATCTAATAGGGAAGCTTACTCCTACCTCATCTGATGGTCATACACATATCATCACAACTACAGAATACTTTACAAAATGGGTGGAGGCTGTCCCTTTAACCTATGTCACAGGAGCACAAATTTCTAAATTCATCATGAATCACATTATTTGCCGATATGGTATCCTGCAGCCATTGTCATAGATAATGGGAAGTCATTTAAGAAAAAAATTGTGAAAGGTCTTTGCCAACGGTTCCAAATCAGATTGAAATGGTCCACGCCATATTACCCTCAGGGTAATGGACAAGTTGAGGCAACAAACAAGACTTTGGTAAGGATAATGGAGAAGATGGTTAGCAAAACCGGTCGAAATTGGCACCTACAAATCCACCCAGCCCTCTGGGCCTACCGAACATCAATTCACACTCCTACGGGTGCGACGCCATATTCCCTAGTGTTTGGGACAAAATCTATCATCCCTTTAGAGATTGAACTCCCATCCCTACGAATTTCTCTTCGGGACTATTTGGATAAGGATGAAGATTATCGAGTGGCAAGATTGGCTGAGTTAGAGCTCCTGGATGAGAGGCGCATTCGCGCTCTTAATCACCTGAAGGTATATCAACACAGAATCTCCCGCAACTACAACAAGAGAATCATCCCTCGCCAGTTTGAGGTGGGTGATTTAGTTATGAAGGAGAACCAGTTCAACACCAGAGCAGTGAGAAAAGAAAGGGAAGTTTGAACCACATTGGTTAGGACCCTATGTCATAGTTGCCAAGTATGGCACAGGGGCATACAAGTTGGCTCACCCCAATGGTGATGAGCTCCGGGAGCCCATGAATGCCATGCATCTTAAGAGGTTTTATGCCTAAACATGGCACAAAAATCAAAAAATACAAAAAAACATCAAAAAAAAAAAAAAAAAAAATCAAGAAAAGAAAAAGAGAAAACAGGTCATCCACTAGTGAAAACCACACAATTGTGGCACTTTGGACAAGTCCTTGGGTGAAAACCGGTTTCGATGCCTCGGGAGGATTCGTTGTTCACAAGCATTCTATATTAGAAGGGTAGTTGTCTTTGGCCTGGACCTGGTTCTACTTCTCGAGTTTCCTTGTGCACACCATCTAGTCCAGCCTTGATCCGGATTTGCCTTCTTCTATTCATCTATGAGGGATGTGGTCTTTCGTTATTTCCCATCTTACGCTTGGGGCAACTCAATGACTTCACCTTCTTGTTCATAAAGCGTGTGGCTTCGCCCTTGTATATTCCCCACCTAACGGGGGGCATCCATGCTTTCTTGGTTACCTACACATAGCTTTGGAAAACTGTTAAAACCACAAAAAACATATGAAAATTAAAACACAAAAATAATATAAAAATTGTTTTGAGAAAACACAAAAACAATAGAAAATTGTTTCGAGAAAACACAAAAACAATAGAACATTGTTTTGAGAAAACACAAAAACAATAGAAAATTGTTTCAGAAAAAACAAAAAAACAATAGAACATTGTTTTGAGAAAACACAAAAACAATAGAACATCATTTTGAGAAAACACAAAAACAATAGAACATTGTTTCAAAAACACAAAAACAATAGAACATTGTTTTGAGAAAACACAAAAACAATAGAAAATTGTTTCACAAAAACCTAAACAATAGAAAATCGGTTTATGAAAACATATCTTACAAAAACATTTACTTGCATTGTCTTGTTTTCTTGCTTTGCTTGTTGCTTGTATAGTGTTTTGCGTGCTTGCTTTTGAGTTGTTTGTTGCTTGGGTGTACTTTGTCATAGTTTATCTTTTCTTTCTTAGAATAGATTCATTCTTGCTTGTGCATATTGTAGTGGGTTTCGACATGCTAGTGTGTTAATTCTTTATTTCTTTCTTAATGCATTTGGTTGTGTTTTGTTACTTGTTAATAAGGCATGGTGATTCATGGTGTATTGCATTAATTCTTGGTGTTCTTTGTAGCATTTGGCTGTGTTTCTTGCATGTGCTCTATTTTTTTATCATTCACATCACATTACCATCACTATCATCACATCTAGCATCATCTATACATCATATATAAACAAAAATGCTAAGTTTTACATCATGCATGTATGCTAAGCTAATCATCACATATCATATCATCATAGGGGGCAAGAGGGTTGCGCATAATCAAAAATCTATCCCCCCTGCACCATATCATCATATCATCCCGTCCATATACATCAAAATAACACTTGAAAACAACAACATTTGATATTGTCTACAGATCTATCATCTAATGATCTATAGCACGCCTCAAATGATCACGTGCACGATCACCATCTCTCCTGAGTGTCAGAGCCTCACGGTAAGTTTTCTAAACTAAGCGGTTAAAATGAATTGATTGCGATGTTTTTACCCCCTCAGGGGTATATTAACCTGTTTTTCATCGATCAGATGGTCGGGACACCCGTTTAGCTCACCGTTTTCTCCTCTGTTCACTGTGGAATAATTATTTTTAATTAAATAATTATTTTTCTCTTTTTTCACCGTATTGGGGCATTTTTGTCAATACCCTTTCTTCTCCCTCGGACAATTTTATTGCTCCCTGGCAATTTTTATTCTTCTTCACACCCTCGTAAATAATTATTTTTCAAATAATTATTTTTTCTTAATTTTTCCACTAAACAAGGACATTATTTGTCATTTGTTTCTCTTTTCTTCCACCTAGGGCACTTTTTGTTGCCCCTAGGCCCTTCTTTTCTTCTTCTCCTTTCTTCTATTGTTTATCACGGTTCAAAAAGCCAAAACAATACAAACATTTACTATATCAAAAAAAAATCCAAAAACAAGGCAAAATTTTTCAAAAAATTCCTAAAAAGTAAAACACCCTACAAAATGGTAACTTGCTTCTTACGGCTGAAACTTGTGTCTTACACATGGTATTTTCTCCATATCCTGTTGGTTTGTCTCACATCTTCCCTGATTAATATGACTCGCGGATCACTAGGATTCACAACCATTCACAAAAGCTAGTTGCTTGCTTCGTCTGTACTCTGGGGCACTTTTGGTTGCCTGGTGTTATTTCATTGCGCACAAACACTTTTCATGGACCCGTGTCCATTTTCATTTCCCCTTGCATGTATCCTTTCTTGGGGCATCATTTTTAACCCTTTTCATCAATCATGAACTTGTGGATCTCTTTAGCATTGATAACAAAACATTTGTACAACTGTCTTGACCGTTGTTGGGTTGAATATGTGCGTTCGTACTTGTTTTTCCTTGTTACATGAGCTTGTTTCCTTCTCGTATTGCATTGCATTATTTTATGTTGCGTGGAGTTGGTATTTTCAGCAATGGACAATTGTTCGTATTATGGCTTTTCATGTCATTCTACCTTTTTCGTATGCTTATATTTTTCATAAGGACCGATGATGTAGTTCTGTGGCAATATGATGACATCAAATTTGTTTCCAACAAATAAGCGGCTAGAGGCTAAAGCTCTTCTCTCCCCTCATCCATATTTCTTCTACACCACTTCCCTTTCACCCCCTAATTCTCCCTCTCCTCGGGCATCTGCCTCATCCCCATTCTTACGCCTACTTCTCATCTTTTTGATCATCGATCGACTTCCTTCATCACCCCATCGACACTCGAGGGCATCTCTCCCTCCTACTAATTTTTCTTCTATCCCTTAAAATCTCTTCTATCTACTATCTTTGAAGTGGCATCACTTACGCCACCCCAAAGAGGGGCAAATGTAGACACCTATAATTACGCCCAAGCAATTTAAATACTTAAATTGCGCTAATTATCCCCTTTCTCGCAAATCAACGACATATCATCAAAAGCACTCATTTTCCCTCATATCATCATTAATTAATTACACTAAGCTAATTAATTAAGTTTCCTATCCAACAAATACCCTAATTAACGACCTTAGTTAATAAATCACCCTTCTACCTAGACTAATTAATTATTATTAATTAATTAGCTTTCCCTTCCATTTAACCAATAAATCAATATTTAATTGATTTAATCCCCTTATAATAGCCAAATCACACTAATATTCTTCTAATTATCTTCATAAACTTACACCTACCTATTAATTAATCACCTTTGATTAATTAAAATACCCCCAACTCCCATGACTTGCTAAACATAAATTAAACCCTTACTAAAGTAAGGTTACCTTTAATAAAGCAACCTTATCCATTCTAATCATGTTTTACCTTTATCCCACATTCATGAGAATGTGTTGAATCCTTTATCCTTTGGGCTATATAAAGAGCCCTCCACCTACCTTTTACTTACACCTAAACTCCTTAGAGAGCAAATGCAAAGCATATAGCAAAGAGACTAAGAGCTTGCACCTTGCCCTTTTGAGAGTTCATCATCTTGAAGAGTTAAGCCTCTTTCTTAAGTGCTTAGGTCATATGGGAGGTGTCGAAAGGGTCTTGTAGCCCAACTTTGATAGCCCTCATTCCTAGGTTACTTGGCATACTTAAGGACAACTATTTTGATAGTCCATGGAGCTTACTTAGGTCCATTCATTTATTTATTGTTAGAGAATAGAGGAGTTTAGATATTTAGCATTGTTAGTTTAAAAGTTTGTATTGATGAATGCTAGCATCTAACCCTTGTTTAATTCTTATCTTGATGGTGTTTAGTTTTGTTGTTCAATTCTTGATAAGTTAAGGCTATTTATGTGTTAGTCTTTACTCATATTAGTATTATTTTGAAAAAAACACATGCACATGCAATCACGGATGTCGAGGAAAAATTATTTTGAGGTCTTGGTGTTTTGTTTTCAGTTTTGATGGTGGTTAGTGTCCTAGAAGAAGAAGGGTTGGATGATTTTTGTTTGGAATGGTTGATGGATGGGAGTTTTCTTGATGAAGGATCCAATCCTAGGAGGGAGTAAGATTGTTTGGATTTATATTTGTTGATAGATCGTGATGAAGGAGTTAGTCCTAGGATAGATGAATGTGGCCCCAAGATGGATGATGTAGGTTTGGTATTATGAGAGGAATGCCTATATTTTTGAAGGGGCGGAACGTCTGTGGAAGGGTACCAAGGTTTTAGATTTGGTTTGTGAAGGAATAACCTTGGAGGGGATGAAAATGATTTTGACTAGTGGATCTGAAGATGATGTTATGACTGATGGGGAAATAATTTTTGCATGATTTGATCTAAGGAAGGTGAAGAAATGTCTGGTTGTGTAGATGAGACAGGAGGGTCACCTATGGTTTTTGTAAGTTTTAGTGTTCTCCAATATTATTCAAAGGATGTGGGAGGAGAAGATGATGATGTAGGAGATGTGGTTATGATGGTTGATGTGGTAGGTGTAGGTAGAAGTGCAAAAAGAGGAACTGGGATTGATTCTACGGATGGTATGATAGGTAATGGTGGAATAGATGTGGATGGGGGAGTGGTATCCAATGAAGTGGATGAGGTAGATAATGGTGTAGAATTGATGATAGGTGTAGGTGTGGATAGAAGAAGGGGTGTTTGGATCATGCAGTTGATGAAGTCTATGTGAGAAGGAGGTGAGGCAGGTTTTGGATTGTTTGGTGTGGAAATTGTTCGATGTGCTCATCTTAGGTGTTTCCAGGAGGAATTATGGATATGTTTGTGGATTGGGTACAAGGTATTGGTGTGATAATATATGTAGATGTTGTTATGTTTGTGGAGCCTATTTTCATGTTAGAGTATGGTACACCTTCCATGTGTTACACTTGGGTATTTTACGGCGGTCCCGCTCGCGGTGAGCGGGTCGGGGGTTAAAGCCCCCTTGATGGAAGGGGATTCGGCGAAGCCCAAAGAAAATTTTCATGGGTGGTTTATCAACCCATGGGTAATGGTAACTTGTTATGGGATATTTTTGGCCCATGGTTTTCGGTCTTTTGCCCATTGTTTTGATACCCACGGTTTTTGCCCTTGGTTTTGATACCCATGATTTTTTGTATCAAACCGCTTAAGCGATTATCTATTTATATGGTCTTATGCATATGATAGATGTATAAGCAAATGTATTGCAGATGTGTTTTGAATTCAGTGTGAATTACTGTAGAGTTTGTTGAGCATAGCTCCAAATGGATCTGGTATTGTATTGAGAGAGTGGTGGCTTGTAATAAAATCTGAGCAAGTGATTCTTGGTGGATGTAGCCCAAATTGGGTGAACCACATTAAATACTTGTCTCTGTTTGTGTTGTGCAATTTTATTTGAGATCGTAACAATTTCTGCATATTAGTTTCTCCTGTTGCGATTACGTGAGGGATTATTCCACATACTTTATCCATTATTTCCTAACAATTGGTATCAGAGCCTGGTTTGGTTTGCTGAAGTGTTGAATCGTAGGGAAAGTTTTTAGCTTGAGTGGGAGCTATGGCAGATGAAGGAAGATCTAGGGTTGATAAATTCAACGGGAAGAATTTCAGTCTTTGGAAGATGCAGATGGAAGATTACCTTTATCAAAAGGATCTTTATACTCCATTGTCTGAGAAGGTGAACAAACCCTTGAGTATGACAGATGCGGAATGGGATTTGTTGGATCGGAAGGCACTTGGAACGATCCGGCTGAGTCTTGCATCTTTGGTATTATTTAATGTTTCAAAGGAAAAGACTACAAAAGATCTAATGGATGCATTAGGGAAGTTATATGAAAAACCCTCTGCCTCTAATAAGATATTTTTAATGAAAAAGTTGTTTAATATGAAGATGTCTGAGAATAGTTCAGTAGTAGATCATTTAAATGATTTCAATACGGTAGTGAATATGCTAGCTTCGGTTACAATAGAATTTGATGAAGAAGTTAGGGCTTTATTAATTTTGTGCTCTTTACTTGAGAGTTGGAATAGCCTAGTAATGGCGGTAAGTAACTCGGTTCCAGCTAACTCGAAGTTGAAGTTTGAGGATGTTGTAGGGGTGATTCTAAGTGAGGAAATGCGAAGAAAAAGCTCTGGGGAATCTTCTACTTTAGGGAATGCTTTGACAGTGGAAACTAGAGGGAGACAAGAATAGAGGAAACCGTGGAAAATCAAAAGATTGGGCAAGGTCAAAATCCAAGAGCAAGATTGTATGTTGGAATTGTGGAAAGCACAGGCATGCAAAAAGGATTGTTGGGAGCTTGGGATAAGAAGAAACAACAAGAAGAAAACAAGGAGGCAAATGTGGCAATGGGTAATGTATGTCAGGATGCTTTAATTCTTTCTTTGCATAATATTACTGAATTCTTGGGTTTTAGATTCGGGGCTTCTTTCCATGCTTCTCCACATAGGCATTATTTTGTTGATTATGTTCAAGGAGATTTTGGGCATGTTTTTCTTGGTGATGATGAGCCTTGCAGTATAGTTGGAAAAGGTTCTGTTCAGGTTAAGATGTAGAATGGGAATACATGGCTATTAAAGGATGTCAGACATGTGCCTACATTAAGACGAAATTTGATATCGGTAGGGCAGTTGGGAAGTGATGGTTGTACTGTGATATTTACAGCGGACTCTTGGAAGGTTACCAAGGGTGCTCTTGTGGTGGTAAGAGGTAAGAAGGTTGGAACCTTGTATTTAACCATTGATAGTACTAATGATTGTAATCTTGTGGCTTCATATGCAAATACAACATTATGGCACTATAGGCTCGGTCATATGAGCCATAAGGGCATGAACATCATAAAGAAGAATTTGCCTGGATATACAGAAACATGTTTGGATTTATGTGAGAACTGCATATATGGAAAACAAAAGCGAGTAAGGTTTCTCAATGTTGGACCTACGAAGAAAGAGAGTAAGTTAGAGCTGGTACATTCTGATGTGTGGGGACCAGCTCAGGTATCATCTCTTGGGGGTTCAAGTTATTATGTTACTTTTATTGATGATGCAACAAGGAAAGTTTGGGTTTATTGTATTAGAAACAAATCTGATGTATTTGACACTTTTTTTAAATGGAAAGCCTTGGTAGAGAATGAAACATGTCTTAAGCTAAAATGTCTCAGGTCAGATAATGGAGGGGAGTATTGCAGTAATGAATTTGATGATTACTATTCTAAGAATGGAATCCGTAGGCAAAAGACGGTTCCAGGAACTCCGCAACAAAATGGGGTATCAAAAAGGATGAACAGAACAATAATGGAGCGTCTTTAGGAGCATGAGGTTACATGCGGGACTACCTCTTTCTTTTTGAGTAGAAGCGGTGAGCACACTGTTGTGTACTTGATAAACAGAGGACCCTCAAGTGCCTTGGATGGAGGCATACCCGAGGAGGCTTGGTCCGTAAGAAAAGTTGATTATTCAATTTCTTAGAGTCTTTGGGTGTGAGGTGTTTGTTCATATAGACAAGGATGATAGGACCAAGCTAGAGGCTAAATCGAGAAAAATGTAATTTCATTGGTTATGGTGGTGATGACTTTGGATTTAAATGTTGGAGTATTAAGGACAAGAAAATCATTTGGTCTAGGGATGTGGTCTTTAATGAGAAAGTCATGTATAAGCAATATTGCGGGAAAACAGGAAGAACCCAAGAAAGAATATGCGGTGGTAGAGGATCTTCCTGATGGGAAAGTGACCCATGAATCGGTTCGGGAACCTACTCAACAGAACCCCAAACTCCTACGGTGAGAGAGGTCTTCTAGGGTAAGAAAATAACACGAACATTTTCTCCTTCTCTTTATTATTTATTACTCACCTAGATAGTGGAGAGCCGAGAGCTTTGATGAAGCAATGCGGGTAGATGCCAGTAAAGAAGTGGGAGCAAGCCATGGATGAGGAGCATAAGTCTCTCACGGAGAACCAGACTTGGGATTTGGTGAAGCTACCGGAAGGAAAAAGAGCATTACAAAAAAAAATGGGTGTACTGAGTTAAAGATGAAGAAGGAGGAAAGAAAATGTATAAGGCACTTCTGGTTGGTGGTCAAGGGTTTGCACGAAACAAGGTAAAAACATGCGGAAATAAAAGTACTCAAAAATGCATGATAAGTGAATCCTTTGATATGAAGGATTTTGGGGCAGCAGACAAATCCTTGGTATGAGGATAACTCGGGATAGGAAGGAACGGAAGTTGACTTTATCTCGGGAAGAGTACATTAAGAAGGTATTGGACGGGTTTAATATGCGGGATGCTAAACCGGTTGGGACTTCTTTGGCAGGCCATTTCAAGTTATCAAAGGAGCAGCGTGTCCCATGACAGAAAGCGAAAAAAGCAAGATGTCCAAGGTACCTTACTCATCAGCAGTTGGCAGTTTGATGTATGCTATGGTGTGCACTAGGTCTGATATTGCCCATGCAGTGGGAGCTGTGAGTAGATTTATGAGTGATCTAGGTAAAGAGCATTGGCAAGCAGTAAAGTGGATCCTTGATTTGAGAGGGACCATGGGGACAATTTTGTGCTTATAATGGATCGAGACACCACTTTACGTGGTTATGTAGATTCAGACATGGCTGGAGATGTAGACAGCAGGAGGAGCACAACAGGTTATATTTACACTGTAGGTGGGACAGCAGTGAGCTGGATTTCATGACTACAAAAGCTGGTGGCTTTGTCAACCACGGAGGATGAGTATGTTGCTGCCACAGAGGCAAGCAAAGAGATGATTTGGCTACAACAATTTCTTGAGGAGTTGGGGCATAAGCAGGAGGAATGTAAGCTATATAGTGATAGTCAGAGTGCTATACACCTAGCTAAGAACTCTGCTTTCCACTCCAGGATGAAGCATATACAGTTGAGATATCACTTCATCAGGACAACTTTAGAGGAAGATAAGTTGAAGTTGGAGAAGATTCATACTAGTCAGAATCCTACAGACATGATGACCAAGGTGGTCACAAGGGATAAACTAAAGCTATGTTCAACTTTGGTTGGCCTTCGTGGATGACGGTGAAGGGTTAAGAAGCTTGCTCAGTGGAAACTAGTCTCCAAGTGGGAGATTGTTATGTTTGTGGAGCCTATTTTCATGTTAGAGTATGGTACACCTTCCATGTGTTACACTCGGGTATTTTTATGGCGGTCCCACTCGCCGGTGAGCGGGTCAGGGGGGTTCGGGGTTGAAGCCCCCCCGATGGAAGGGGGTTCGGGCGAAGCCCCCGAAGCAAATTTTCATGGGTGGTTTATTAACCCATGGGTAATGGGTAACCATTATGGGCTGTTTTTGGGCCCATGGTTTTTCGGTCTTTTGCCCATTGTTTTGATACCCACGGTTTTTGCCCTTGGTTTTGATACCCACGGTTTTGTATCAAACTACTTAAGCAGTTGTCTATTTATATGGTCTTATGCATATGATAGATGTACAAGCAAATGTATTGCAGATGTGTTTTGAATTTGGCTGTGAATTCTGTAGAGTTTGTTGAGCATAGCTCCAAACGGATCTAGGTATTGTATTGAGAGAGTGGTGGCTTGTAATAAAATTTGAGCAAGTGATTCTTGGTGGACGTAGCCCAAATTGGGTGAACCACGTTAAATACTGTCTCTTTGTGTTGTGCAATTTTATTTGAGATCTGTAACAATTTCTACATATTAGTTTCTACTTTGTTGTGATTACGCGAGGGATTATTCAACATACTTTATCCATTATTTCCCTAACAGATGTGGGAATGGTGGATGTGGGCATGGGTAAAGAAATGTGTGATAATGATGTCAAGACATACACAAGTGGATTTGTTGGCATAGTAGATATAAGTGTAGTGATGGGTGTGTTTGGGATAGGTGTGGATAATGGGGTAGTCATAGTAAGTTGGGGTAGGATAGGTGTGGATGAAGAGGTGGGTGCAGTCGAAGCCAATGCAGATGTGGTAAGCACGGACTGGATGTAGATATGAGAGAAGCGGTGGAAGTCAAGGTGGTGGATATGGTTGATACAAGGATAGCTCTTGAAGGATCTGTGGGCACAATATCAAGGATGGGAGTAAGTGATGATGAGATAAGTGGGATAGATATGGAAGGAGGTGTTTGATGTATGGTGTTGATTGAAAATGGGTTATATTTTTTGGTGTGGTTGATGAAAATGGGTTTTTTGGTGGTGGGTTAGGAAAGGGTTGTCTAAAAATGTTGGGGAGTGGTGAAGATTGTATTGGTTGAGGGGGTGTATGATATTGAGGAGGAAGATGATAATATGGTTGGGATGGGATGGGAAGATCTAGTACATGAGGAATGGGAATGTCAATAGGCTAGATAGGTATGATGATATCATATGAAGTAGGGGTGGTCCAAGGTGGTGGGATAGATTCTATTGGTTGGCATGATCTACGGAGAAAGAAGTCACGAGATGGGGCTAGAAGGAGATAAGTGTGAGATATCAATTATGGTTTGTGCAAAATCATTTGGGGTAGAATCATGTTCCATTTTAAATCAAGAAAGTCAAGCAAATGGTTATTTTTATTGTTTTTAATTAAGAAAATTGTGAAAAATAGAAAAGGGGATGGATAACGAGGTACCTAAGAGAAGGCAATCTATGTCTAGTTTCAGGTTTGTTTTGGCTTGGGAGAGTCTCGGTGGTTTCCTATTGGGTGATGAAATCCCAATCAATCTACCGAGTAGGATGTTGTTTAGATGTGTTGATTGGTTTGTGAGTTTTAGGTCATGTGTGAGGATTGTGAAATGCAGCAAGTAAACCCCTACTTAAACTATGTGAGAAAGAAGGATGCAAAAAAGAAAGGTTATTTTTAAAACCAAATTGAAGTGTGATCTTTCGATGAGGACACACACATGAAAGGGAAATATGATGTAGAAAGGATAAAATAAGGAAAAAGAGGAAAACCTAGATAAAAATTTTCCTTTTATCTGAACTTTAGCGAAGAGTGATCCAACAACCAAACCAACATGATCAAGCAAGAAGTAGGGGCTCACACTACGGTGTTATGTAGAAGAAAAAATAAGAAAGAAAAATAGAAAATAAATGAAAAGGGATCAACAAAGGGTGGTACCACTGGGCATGCCAGAATGTTGGACAAGTTTCTTCATTCCTAATCAAATGAATGAACTAGTAATGAAAGCAACTAGCAACTCATAACATGGAGGGTTTATGATACCTCTAATGTTATGTGATGGATGAAAAAGTGCCAAGTAGCTGATCATTGCATAGGTGATGAACTACAAATAAGACATACTGAAAAGGATATTGATTAGGTGGGATATGCGGGGTTTCCTAATAAAGAAGATCCAAGATGCGTGAAATTCCTTGATCGACGTCAACCCCAATTTGAAAGAAGAAGCAAAATAAAGGATGACATAAAAATAAAACATGTAGAAACAAAAGTACTACTGAATTTGAGAATAATTAAGATCTGATATAATATCTTATTTGATTGAAATAAATGTAAATTAAATGTTACCTAGTCTGGGTCTATGGTGACCCAAACTATGCAGAGGTAGGTCAATGGTGACTTGGGAGAGAGGATCTGGAATGTAGAATGAGTATGCAAGCTTGCAAGATCCTCAATATAAATTGGAAGGTAGTAGAGGTTTGTGGATACTGGAGGAAGACTTGTAGAATGTTCTCAGAGGTAGAAAATAATAGGGAATGGTAGAAAATACTTGATAAGAAAGGATTGATTTTCAAGTAGGACCCTAGTTGATGGTGACCAGGTTGAGTCAACAACAACTATAGTAGTAGCATTAGGTAAGGCCAAGGTCAAAAGGATGAAATGGGAGACTTGCAAGAAAAGAATCTAGAAAATAATGTTGCTCAGGGAGCTTTGGTGTTGCAAAAGATGATCTAAACCTGAAAACATTAGATGTAAATAATAAAAGATATTTTGATAAATATCACATAAATAACACAAATATGATGATAAATCTCACGAAGAATGATAATGAGTGATGTAAACACGTTGAAATGATGTCCAGGAGATATGTAACTATTGTAGGAATTCTCAGGCATGAAGAAGAGCTCACGAGTCACAAGGAAGATCCAAATTTTTCATACATTAGATGATTATGGAATGAAAATACTTAGTTATATAGGGTTGATGAGAGAATGGGCTAGGCGCCACTAACTATATGAAAAGTTTCCCCAATGGGATTGATTTTGTGATTTTGGTCGGGATTTGGGATTTCTTAAGGATTGGAAGAATGCTTTAAAGCATGTAGGTGGGCAAGGTATTTTTAGGGATGTTAAGGGATAAAGATAGGAAAGATAAAAATATAGAAAAGCAAGGGGATGTATGTGTTAGGATAAAAACATCCTAAATAGAAGGTTGGTTAGGGCATATGAGATATTAATTGATTAATTAATTAATTAATATGAATTAGATGGGCATTAAAGGTGATAGGATAATTAAGTGGGAATTTTAATTAAATAAAGGGGTATGGATTTAATTAAAGGGGGACTTATTATCACCGAATCACAACACCCTATGGTTTGAAAAAATGTGTGTGCTTGAGCTCACAATGTGATTAGATAACATGGGTAATATCTCCAAGTTGTGGGACTTGCTACTTGAGATAGACCTCCAGAGAAAGTTGGTTCTTGCTCTAGACTACCTACCACAATCTACTCTAATATAAGAAAAGCTATCTAATCCTAATCAAAATTTCCAGGGACCGGGAGAGAGAGTGCATGAAAATAAGGCCTACACTAAAGTGGTGATATAACGAAAAAGGAGGGTGTGGGGATAACTTCCAATGTGTGAAAAGTAGAAGCAAAGTGCATACTAGAAGAGGTGATGATAGTTCTCCACAATCCAAAAAAATGCATTCACAACAACATTTCATACACACACAATGATAATGGATCCTTGCAAGAGCATAAGATAGACACAATATATATGCAATGAGATTGAAGGGGAAAGAGGAATGCAAACAAACACAGCAGGGGAAGATACATCCACAAACTTGCATCTATTGCTTCATAAGTATGCATAATTCAATATATTACAAGATAAGGGCCTGGATCACCATGCAAGGAGTCCACTACAAGGGCCTGTAGCACATTGACTTCATAAAGAAAATTTGACAGAGTTTTGCTACTCAAAAACTACCCCTTTTACAATGAGCCCAACACTCTTATTTATAGATTTCTAAGAGGAGAGAGAGAGAGAGGGGAAAATAAAATTTCCAACCACTTGCGTAAGGTAGTAAATGGAGTGAAATGATGTTATATTTCTTGAAAGAGGCTCCCCATACTGTCCCATAACTTGTAGAAGTGAGAAATGTCAGCCCATGCTTCATTAATGCATCTCAGGCACCACTAAAATCATTATTATGAATCGGGGAACATCTTATAGAAATTTTCCATCAATTTATCAACAAATTCTACATTTCTTGATTTTTATGCATTGGGATTGGAACCACGATTCCAATTGTAATTTGTTTTTTCATTTTCATTTAGAAACGTTAAATTTATGGCCTTATGAGTGCGGAAACTATTTTGAGTATGCCCGATATTTCTCATTTAATGGGAATGAGTACACGATTGAATGGGGCTGAAGATGTTTCCTTTATTTTCATAAATCTACCCTTGTCTAAAATAATAAATCCAATTTTTTTGCGTAGAGGACGCCGTGCTCATTCCGAGAAAGTCAAATTTTGTGAAAATCAGAGCTCGGGATCAAAATTTATGGTCATTTGAAGTTCGGGGTCTCATTTGCACTAGTTTCCTCGCATGTAGCTAGATCGGTATTTCAGTGTCTTTATGTCCCATATTTCCCTTTTGTGACTTGGGCTAAAAATCTCTGCTCACCCGTAGCATACTTGACCCACTTTGTAAATCGAGTGAGTCGGCTTTTCGAGGAACTCATGTCCCGCGTGTACTTGCCATCGACCAGCCGTGAGGGCCGTTGACTCCTGCTCCGCCCGCATCTCCTTTGTAGTTGGATATTTTGTATTTTTCGAGCTGCATGGTACCAGTGTCCCAGGCCTATCTTGCATAATGCATGGGATAAAAAATTTGACTTTTCCGATTTTCTCTTAGAAGCTGCGATCTTTTAGCTTTTCGTGTCCCGGATGTCCCGCACGCACTGTGTGGCTCGAACCCAAAAAACCCAACTTCACCGATTTACTCTTTTCCCGTGGCAATTTTAGGTTTGCGGTGAACTCGTGTCCCAACATCCCATGGACCACGCGGGACAAAATGTCTCGATTTTTCCTATTTGAACCGCCTACGGCTATTTCAGTTTTCAAGCCCCAACTATCTTGCACGTATCGGTGCGGCCTCGGGACATATTTCTCTCGATTTTTCTGCATTTCCAGTAGCACAAGCCAAAATTTTGGATTTTTCCAAATTTTCTTACTTCTTGGATCTTTTCCCTTGGTTGGGGAAGTTAGAGAGAAACCAAAGGGACCCCCAATACCTAATTTTTGGGCCTCGAACCAATTATGCACCGCTTTCAACTCGAAAAATGATGCGGGTTATCAAAATTACCTTAAGGGGTGGATTTTGGATAACAGGACCTAGATAGGACTCTAGCAAAAATATGTGCATGCGGGTAGACAATGGTAGAGATTGAATTCAAGTGTCTACACTTAATTCATGAAATTTCCTAACAAAAATTAGTAAGTTATCCTTGATTTCCTTATCGATTTTCTTCCTAGTTTTATCATGATTTAAATGCGGGGATATAACTTATGGAGGCTTGGTAGTACCCAAATATTTCAATTGAAATTTCTCTATATTTCTTTTTATTAATCGTGGTTGACCATTTTCTCCAGTTCTTCACAATTTTATCGGAGGAGACCATTTTATGTACACAATGGAGTTTTTGATCACATATTAGATGACATTATTCTAATCTCGATGAAAATAATTCACTTTTATCAAGACAACAAGTTATTTTGGTCCTTGCAATTAGTAGTCACACACATTTATTGAAGTCCACTACGTTCTCTATGAGAAACACTATAAAGTTTAAAGTAGTATCATATTTCTTGTAAGTTTCCATCATCATATCATTGTCAAATATATTTCTATTTTTACAAATTTAAAGGTTTCAAAATGTTCCATCAATATATTCATGGGTGTACCCAACACACAAGGAAACCCACCTCAATTTCAAAGAAACAAATTTGTAGAAAAGAAGTGAAAAAAATGCAAAACATACCTATGCACAAATAAAGTAGAATATGTTTAAAAGTTGATTGAATCAAATGTCGGTACAAAGATATCCAAGAAATATTTTTGAGTCCCTTATAATTAATTCACTTCTTATTATGTTTGTTAATGTATTTATGATATTTAAATCTTCATCTACATAATTATTTTATTGTATCCAACCAATAAATCATTTTTTTAGTCAAGATATTAACAAATGCATGAATTAAAATACACAAGTAATACATGATGGAATTACAATGAAAAAAAAGTACCTTTTTTACTATCCCAAAAATTTATGTAGTTGTAGATATAGCCTCAATGGAAATTTCTTGAATTCACCCTCTCTTTTTTGTCTCTTACACATTCCTCACATGTTGGGTTATATTTATGTGATATAAGAGCATCATATAATTGGTATTTTGATGTTATTGGTGTGTATATAGAAAAGACCAATAATTATCTAGGATAAATTTTCCATATCCTTCAAAAATTTGTTTAACGTTGTTATTGTGAAGTTAGATCCTCCTAAAACATAAGGAAAAATGAAATTTTTGTATCTACCTGCTTTCATGTCCATGAGTGATTAACCCTTCCACCGATAGTTCTATAATTTTATCTGGAATTGCCTTATATTTTCACTATTCTTGGAATGAATGTTTCATGTCGCTCCACTTTTTCATGTATGATGCCAAGGAATTATTATGGATAATTTTTCAATCAATCTTGTGTGTGGAACACATTTGTATTGCGAATAATTATGTTTCAAGAATGTGTCTTAAATTACTATTCGAGACATTCTTCATAATTTTTGGTCAGGGAATAGATTTTGAGTCCCACAAATGGAGATAAGTCTTACATCTTTCCAAGTCATATTATGTATCTATAACCATGTCTATGTAATATGTCGTCAATATTTTGTGGAAAGATGCCCGTGCTATTCTATCAAACCTCATATGTGGGAGATGTTAATTGATCCAATCCCACATATATTCTTGGGTTAAATTGGTGTCAATATTGATATGGAAAGTGAGTCTTAGAGAAACATCTACAAAATCCTTCACCAAATTTTGCAACAAGTCTTGTGTAGCTACAATTTCTCATGAGTTTTTTTAGAATGACCAATGTGAAAAACCACCCGGTCACCATTATTGTGATTGTAAAAGGATATTTGTGATAAAAAAGTATTTGAGTTGTTATTTTAAGCATATTTTATTGTTTTCGAACTCAACCACTATGTTATGGTTGATTATTTTGATGACACCTAATGTCAAAAATCTAGCACTTGTGCTTAATTTTCTATTTTTGCGTATGTACTCATATTTTTTTTTGTTGATTTCAATAATTCAAAATATATACATGATTGAAGATAGTTCTATAGAAAACATTCATCTAAATATACTTGACCAAGTTTCGAGACTCTAAATTCCTTCTTAAAGCGGGGAAAATAATTTATCAAGAACCAACATCTTGTAGGTGGAAGAGATATATCCTTGATTTAGATTTTTGGGACGTATTTCCTTGTGTGGTGCCCCACCCCACCACACCAAGTTGACAAGATTAGTGTGGCACGCCCATTTGTTAGCATGTTCTTATTTTTCTACGTCTTTGCAAAAAATTAACACTTTAAAATGCTTACTTTCTAACCTTATATGAGCAACTTGGAAAAAATGTACTTGAGTTGATCGAACTTGATCTCGAATTTTTTTAGATCTTATAAAGGAAAAAGGAATAATAAGTTAATAAATGAAGAAATCATGTTATAAATAAATTCAAGAAAATATAGATTAAAAAAATGGTAATAGTTAAAATGGTATATATTATAATTGGAAATACATATAGAAAATAATTAAATGATGAAATAATGAAGAGAAAATCCCATGAAGGGAGAATTTAGGGAAAACATCATTAAAACAATAAAATATTATTATCTACTTCTTGATCCTCTTGCCATAATGTTATGGATTTGTAATGATGCATGGTAAGGGGAGGAGCTTCGAGGGTGGTGATGTACAATAGATTCCATATCCTTTTTCAGCAAACTCCACACCTTTTCCAAAGATCCTTCGTGTCTTGCTTTAATGGAAGATTTAGAATATGGTATATGTTGTATATATCTCCCCCGAGAAAATATAGACAAACAAGAGAATATGGGAATCAAAGAAACTCAAAACTCCGACATTTATTTACACCGCCCATGACACCGGTGTTGGAGGCACAAAGTGGAAAATGTCAACATGAAAATGGATGCGCCATGGCGCAGGTAAGAAAATGTCAACATGAAAATGGATGCGCCTATGGCGTAGGTAAGAATATGTTGACATGCAAAAAGTCACGCCCATGGCGCAGGTTTGAGGCGCAAAGCAGAAAATGTCGACATGAAAATGGATGCGCCTGGCACGGCAGTAAGAAGATGTCGACATGCAAAATTCACGCCATGGCACAGGTGTTTGAGGCGCAAAGCGGAAAATATCGACATGAAAATGGATGTGCCTATGGCATAGGTAAGAAGATGTCAACATGCAAAAGTTGCACCCATGGCGCAGTTTTGAGGCAAAAATTGGAAAATGTCGACATGGAAATGGATGCGCCATGGCGCATCTTCAGGAGGTAAAACATTTTGAGCGTTGACACCCCGACAGAAAGCAAACCCTAACACAGATATTCAAATGGCCATAACTTTTCACAGGGAGCTCGGATTCATGCAAGGTTGGAATTTTTGGAAAGCTTACAAGGTACAATTCGCCACTTTTTGGGTTTTCTAGGGTTCTCACCTACCACCATAATGAGATGAATTAAATGCAACCTGGAGGTGGTTGGGGTAGATTTGGAATTCCTCTCTCTTCTCTCTCTCATTCTTCCTATAAATTGTAAGGAGGGGATTCTTTCTAAAGGTTGGACATTCTTGTTTTTCCCCTCCCTTCTTCTCTTTGGTAGGTGAATTTGTGGAGTTCAAACCTCCCATCTAAAACTGTAATGTAACTTTTCCTCTTGGCATTTTTTAGTGTATTGTATCAATCTTTGGAGAAAATAATGCATTTACGGGATGATTCTCAACCCTCTCTGTGTTGCATCCTCCTGATCTTTCACTACAAATTTGGTTATTTTTGCATGATCTTGCATTGCATTTTAATGGTTTGTGTTTATTGGCAAGATAGGTGTTCTTCATTCCTCGGTGCATCACCTTTGCTAGTTTAGGTTTATGTTTATGCATCTCCTTACCCCGTCTCCTTCGGCAAGTTAGATTAGGCTTTGAGTAAACCCTCTACATTTTTATGTGTGCATTTGAATAGAGGAATAGAACTGACCTTCATTCGAGAGCTTTCTTGATTCACAAGGTCCCACACTTGGGAAAAGCTCCATGTTATGCAATTGTACTGAGAGTCTCAACCCATTGAGTTTCAGACATTCAGGGGTGCTGTGATTCCACACCAACAGTATACACATCCATCAAAGCGTAAAAGAGAGGAATATGGTCATACATGTAGTTGTAATAACCTTGGTAGACGTGTGGGACAAGAATGTGGAAAATAGACAAGGCACATGAACTAATTGATAGAATGCCCTAAGAGACATTTTTCTCACGGAAGCAATGATTTCATGCTATACATAAAATGGTTTTGTTGAAACAACTTTAGAAACTTTCAAGAAAATGCAAGGGACAAGTGAAATCCAAGTACCACAACCCTTTCTTATTTATTTTATCGCACCTTATTTTGATCATTATGTGTGCACATTGAGCTTCTTTAAATTTGGTTATCTTGAGAAAACCCTAAAATTTATCATTAAGATGTTAGTTTAACTTGTCATGGTTGTGTGGGTTTGTTGGGTTGGGTTGAGCCGCTTACCAATGTTGGATACCTTGAGGAAAATATAAATTGTCATCTACATGTAAATAAACTATGGTTCTAGTGTGAAGGTGTTGGCTTGATGCTTGGAGAACACATGTAAAAAAATTAGAGAAAAATAACAATACAAAGCTACTATCTACAACAACTCTCCCGTGAGCCTATCCCAAAATGGGAGATTTGAAGCAGTCTATGAATATCCATTAATCAATGATTAAAGATTTGATATTTGGATTAGATGTAAAAATGTGGAGTTATACTAAAGGCATGAGAGCAATTTTTCAATATGCATCAACAAAATGCATTCTTTTGGAGAGGGTGTGAAAGTGCCTTGAACATAACTCTCTCTCTCTCTCTCATCACCTCATCACCGAGAATGGTTTTATCACCTATTCCTAACATATTTTTATCATGTTTTGTTTTTCCTTCTATGTCATTTCAATAATTTAAAAAAGTAAGAGTATTTCTTATGTTATATATTAATATCTTTGGTAGTGCAAAAATGTTTAAACTTGCCTTTTTACTACACAAATTAAATACAATTGTTATGAGTGTTAATCTTGCCTCTAACTATGCCCCGTAATAGTGGAAAACATAGATGATGAGATAGGATAATGGAAAGCCTCCAAAATTTCAAGTTTGAACTTGAGATTTAGTGATAACTTTCCATTTGTACACTTAGAAAAAGTTAATGAAACATATTTTTCAAAGACAAGCAAAACACCTTTCTAAACCTCGTAGTGGATAACTAATGATTTTCCTATATTTCTTGGTCACGTGGGATTCCATATTAATCTATAGAAAAATTTAGATGTTCATTTTTCCATTTTAAGGAACATGTGTAGGAGCCCAGGTTGGTCATTTTGCAATGTTAGAAAAGTGATAAAAGTGGAAAGTTCATTTTGGTTTTGGCCCGCAGTTTAGGCCCCTATATCAAGAAATGAAATTTTGTCACCTTATACCTCTAGTATTTCTTTATGAAATTAATAATCAATCATTAGTTTCAAGAAAATCATCTTGGAAGGAAGTTTTTAAAGGGGGTTTGTAGGCCTCCATTGTTGGGTGACAAGGATGAAATGACATGGTAAGTATCTCTCGGAAAGGTAGTCACCATTCAAAATTTCTTGGCTAATTTTGAGTTATGTCACCTCTGAGGGTTTCCATGTAGATAGGAGGGTAAATGGAAATTTACAAATGGTGTGTTTACATCTCATAATATGGATTTTGAACTTAGATTCTCGGGGCCACTTTGGCTAAAATGACCATTTTTATAAACTTGCAGCATAATAACGAGAAAGGAGTCACAAGACTTTCTCCTAGCCATATAACCATTGGAAAATATGTAAACACTATCACACAACTATATATGACCCCTTCAAGTCACCTTTTTTTGTAAATAAATGTTTGGGGAAAATACGATGTCTTTTCTTTGTCTTCTTTCTTCTTTCTTCTTTCTCTATCTCTCTCTAGCTTGAAAGAGAAATGAAACGCATCTATGTTTCTTACCCTCTATTTTTAGTATGTGTGTTTGAATTCATCAGTACATGGAAAATTATATTTATGTGAAAAATATTATTCTTAGGGGATTTCCATGCCAAATTTAATTTTTGTTGACAATATTACACTAACTTGACAGGTGTAGGTGGCATAAACAAGATTATAATGAATGATAGAAATCTAGGTTTAAAGTTGTTTATTACAAAAAGTAAACTTGATGGAATGAGAAAAGTAATTTATTTTAACATTCTACTTGTACTAATGAAGGAATAAAATTCAACATTTGCATACAAGTTATATGAATCTAACGGGGTGATGAAATACTAAATTGTACTTCTATTCCAAATTTCATTGCAAGTTGTGTATATGATCATTATGGAAAATTTTGTAAATTTGTGTAATTTTATGGTAATGAATTTAAATTTAAATTCCCACTTAAGTAGTTAGTTTTACAAACAAGGGTGTTGATGTTGATAGTACAATTGGTGCCAACCCTTTGATTTCCCCCTTTCATTAGTCAAGTTATTTTGAATCGTGTGATTCCTAGATGGTGCATTTAGGTTATTTTAGCATCTTGATTTACACAAGGAATACTTTTTGTTAATTAGGAGGGAGTTTATTCCTTTGGTAGGTGATTTAAAAATATTCAAATTGTAATTTAATATGATTATCTTAAACTTCACCTAAAATGCATTTTGATAACACACATGGTTATGAGAAAACCCCAACCATCTAAGGAAAACTACCTTGAATCATGAAAAGGATATTGGTGGGTGGTATTTTCCCATGAAAGAGTAACTTAGTGGAATCATCACTTCTAAAAGTCCTCTTCGCCTTAGTTTCTTCAAACCGAGTAGGCTATTTAAACTAAGGGGAAGATTAATCTCAATAATATGTCAAATCAAAACATTGGAACAAATTTGATATTTCATGTTCCCTAAAAAAATATTGGAATGATACTTATACTATAAAATGTTCAAAAGATGTGAACATCCTAATTATTTTACTGTGAACCCCAACTTAAATATAGACCTTATTGGATGATATTGTACTTTTTCTAGCTTTGACCCCATGGTGGGTTATATGTGACACAAGTAAAAATGATGGTTATTTAAATTTCACCACATAATCTATAGGTGGAGAGTTAATCCCATTTTTTTTTCATTCCATCAAATATGACTAAAATAATACCAAGTGTAGACACTAAATCACACACTACCACCTAAGGTTGCATTCAAAGGCCATTATCAAGAGCATTCAAGCATCCATCTAACATCCACACACAAGGGAAAGGGACTGATACTTCTGCACATACACTGCATAGGAGGGAAGTTCATTCTTTCATGCACACATCTATTTACATTTCTTACATCTAGCTACTTGCTCACTATCAAGTGTGACACACACAAGAGCCACCTAGGGCACAATTCTTCACACACACACACAAAACTACATTGGGTCTGAAATGTAGTGCAACACTCAATCATAAGATCACTGTTTGACAATTGAGGACAATTCGACCCCTCATTTGCATTATTTTATTTTTGGGATTTGATGCACTTTTGAGGGTTTTGCAGGTCATTTCTTCATTACAGTTACAATGACATCATCGAGGACTTGGTGTGACATACTAATGATAAGAAGTGAAAGGACAATGAACATCTCACACCCAAAAAAGTGGTTTTTAGGTTTTTGAGTAGTCATAGTAGCACCCATAATAGGTCTAGGGCACCCCAGGCCCCCCCCCTCCATAGGCACCCCCATTCTAGCATATTCCAACACATCTACATTTTTTTAGGCTTTTTGTGACAAATTTCCCTTCTACTTCATCAGTTCATCACTTTATTCATACCATAGGATTATTCAGATCTTATAATGAATCAACTAAGTCATTTTATCTCCTTTTTGCACTTAGGTTTTAAATTTAATTACTTATTTTCTTGGGTCTATTTTGTACTTAATTGCTTATTCATTTATTGCTACATTGCATTAGATTTAGGCATCTATAAATTCTATATTTTCTTAATCATTTGGTGAACTCACTCACTTGAACATTCTAGGGTCCTCATACTTTTATTTCTTTTATCTTCCTAGGATCATCTCATCATGGCTATTTCTATCCATGATTTCTTGCTCGCCCATCCTGAGTGTCATGCTAAAATCATAAATCTTTTGGCTACTACTCGTATTCCTACTACTACTCATCCAGATGTTGTCTATCAAACATTTGTCAATGCATTTTCTCAACAAATTACTTTTCCATCAACTATAGCTGAAAATATTGTTGTTTATGATAATGATCCTCCTCTCTATATACAAGTTTGTATCAACAACTTAGGCATCAAGCATGCATTTTAGTCGACACTAGGATCTGAACTTAATCTTTGTCCTCTATCATTCATTCAGGCTCTAGGCCTTTTGGTTGCTCATCTTAACCCAACATCTCTTTTGTGTGCGAGCATATGATTCTACTATGCACCCATGCTTAGGCACCATCACATTTCCACTCATAGTTGGGCCAAAGACTATTCCCATTCCATTTTTTTCATTGATCTCCCACTTTCATATAATTTCTTACTTGGTAGACCATGGCTTCATCAATGCAAATAGTGTCTTCTATAGTCCACCGATGTGTTAGATTCTTGCATGAGGGCTTTGAATATGAGATCCCCATTGATCATACACCATTCCAATATTGCAACATAGATCATAATACTACATTACATATTCCTACTTCTACTACTATGCATCTTGTTGCTAATCCATGACCTAACATTATCCAAACAATTTACCTCCACTCGAAGGAACCATTTGCACATTAGACATTGTTCCATCTACTTTTGAGCCCCTCTTTCTACTACTATGTTATGGTACTTTATCGGGGCATGTCCAAACATTGGATGTCATTTCATCTACTTCACTTTCTCATGACAACCTCCATTAGTGTGCCCTCCATTTACATGCACACTTTTTCATGAATGAATCTTATTGGGAGCAAACATTCCATTCGATCCTACTTTCTCGATACTATATGCACACATGATGGATTGACTCAACTAGGATTTATAGTAGATGACATCTTTCCTCCACCTCATGATCCTCATCTTTACCATGGATTTATCACATTATTGCTTTTATGGTCTTCACATTTTTATCTCACAATATTTCTTGCATGTGCTCCTCACACTTCTCCACTTACACTCGGACAATCTTGGCTTGATTATATCGGGGGCACATTAGATCCAGATCATATCATATTTCATTCCCCATGCCCTTTGGCCACATTTTCATTTGTAATGACTCATTTCTTGGCTATTCACAAAACCTCACTCATTGGTATGCACATGGATGTCCATTACCACCTTTCACTGATGAGGAATATGCAATGGGCATGTATAATTTACACCTCAATGGCTCTTTGCTTGATCAACCTGATACAATTTCTTACCAAGTCTCAGATGCTTCACCATTTACATTTGACCATGACAATGATGACCTCTTAGATGATGTTACTTGATCATCTCATCATTACACTTGGGGGCATCATACTTATTCTTCCCCCCCCTATCATTCTATTATTCTCACACTCTTCACTTCACTTCACATATCTTTCTTCACATACATTACACACATCTTGATACATCTTGTATCATCATTACCCGATGACACACTCTCATGTTATGGTTCACACTTGACTGTTGAGGGCATCTATACACATGAACCTCACACACTACACACTACACTACACACTACACACTACACTACACTACACATTACACACTACACATTCACACTACACTTCACATTTCACACATTCATCTCTTTCTACATAACATCTACTCTACGCATTCACGACATATCTTTCTGGCATCTACTTCTACATGTTGCGGTCATTACCCTATGACACACTCTAGTTCCATGGTCCATACTCAACTACTGAGGGTCTACATCTCAAATGGACCTCACCACACTCACGCATTCACTCACTCACTCACTCACTCTCTTTTACGCTCTACACTTTATCATCACATCTTTCTAGCACACACATTCAAACCATTTCCCGATGACACACTCTTGTTCTACGGTTCATTCTTGACTACTGAGGGGGCATGTATAAATGAACCTCATCACATGCATACTCATTCACATCCACTCGGGGGCACATGCTCTATCATCACACTCACATTTACATTCCATTCCATCTCATCATCCACAACATATTGCATATCTTGGTCACATTTACTCTTGCTTACTTATGCTTACATGTACACTTTTTACACATGCTAGATATATATTTTGTATGTCATTATCTTTTCTATATACATGTGCATTTCACTTGCTTTCTAGTTGTGATCACATATTCTATAGATCTATACACACAACACATGGATGTTTGGCACAATACCTCTTACTAGTCCCACAATCGGCTCCTGGGGGCATCCACTTTCATACACTACAAGTGTTATTGTTTCATTTTTCATAGCACATTATTATATCGATTATATACACTTTGACATACATACTTTTATCTTTCTAACATGCTAATGGGTGCTTCATGTGCAAAATTTGTCTTGCAGGTCTATTTGCTTCCATGGTTGTCTATTGCATCTTTTTGCTTTTTGTTTGTCATTTGTTTCCATTGTTTGTGGGATTTTCCTTATGTCTTTCTTTTCTTGATTTGTATGCTTGCTTAATGCCACTATTATGGCCTTGATTGTCTTGCATGACATCATGAGTGATGTCCCATGTTTGAAACCCACTTTTTGTGGTCTACTTTGTCTTCTTGTGTGTTTACATTGTCTTTTTGTCTAGCTTACATTGTATTGTTTAGCTTGTTTACTTAGCTTACATCTTGTCTTTTACATGCATGTTTATCTTTCTTGTACTAACACTTGTTTTCTAGCCACTTTTTTTTGTGTGTGCCTTGGTTTCTACCAAGCACACTCCCTCCCCCTAGGGCATCAGTTTAGCATTTAACACAACGGTCGGTCCTCCTTTGGGCCGCATACTCCTCAACGACATCACATGCACCCCAAATGAGGGGGGCATCATTTGGGTGAATCATCACCCCATACAAATAGTCATATCATCATCACAACATATTCAAAAGTACAGTACAACATACACAATCATCGTTTCATCATAATGGCCGGAAATCCTTGACTTGGGTCCTTACACACATCACAAACACACTAACCTAGACCCAGGACAAGTAGTACACTTGGGTGCCCTGACCCTTCCTAGATGCCTATGACTAGGGGGAAGTTACATAACATTTTTCAGTTCAACATATTTCTACAACACTTCACACAATGGATTTTACAGGACAACAATCCTTCAACACTCAACATGCATGCACTACACAACATTTTCTACTTTCGTTGGATCGGAACTATTTGAAATGGATCATATTTTTACACACCATCTATAGTGGTGTTCACATTTGGGAAGTAGTTAAAGGTTGAGAGATGACACCAGACTTTTCTCCTACACTTCTTCCATGTCTTGGTGAGATCACCCAAAAAAATCACACATAACACAACTAGCGTGAGATCACCCAAAAAATCATTCTTCTTCTACATCATCTACAAGATCCTTTCTACACTTTTTTTCATCATGGATCAGTGCACATGTTCCTTTTTGCATTTTCACATATTTCTTTACATACTTTTTACTTATTTTGATCATATACACGTGTATTTGACTACTTGATCATTCTTCTCTTTTTGTAGGTCCATCCTTATGGGAAGTAGTCAGTACATCACACATCAACATCATCATCAACATCAATCAAAATCAATCACATCAACATTACACATCAAAAATAGTACAATCATGACATCTACACATGTGCTCTCACCCTAGGGTCATCATCATCATCATCATTTTTCACTTCCTCTTCTCTAGTTTCCACGCTTCACATTTTTATCACTCCACACTTTTCCTTGTCTCTCGACACACTTTTTTCCATCGATCTACATGGTTATCAGTACACATCTTCTATCTACTTTATGTTATCAAGATTTCACTCAACAACATAAAGTGGGGGAAAATGTGTAGACACTAAATCACACACTTTGGGTATATATCTAGTCCTTGATCACATACTACTATTCATATGATTCCTAAGTAAGAAAAGTACTAATTAACCCATGTCTTTGGCCATCTTTGTTTTTTCTATTTCCTTTTTTGATCTTACACTCTTTCTAGCCCAATTTTTCTTTTCATACTTTGGTATATTTCTCATCCTGACACCAACGCCCAACCAGGATGCCAAGTGCAGCCCCATCCCCTCTGGGTGCCCCCCGACCTCTTTGTACTTTGTTCACATCTTTTGGGTCCTTTCTAGCCATTTGGGCATCTTATCTTTTTAGTAGTCAAACTTTTTGGGGTTAATTACAAAATTCAAGCAAGGGAATCATATAAATATAAAGTTATGTGATCATAATAAAGGACCAAGCACTAAGCATTAGCTATCACCACCTAAGGTTGCATTCAAAGGCCATTATCAAGAGCATTCAAGCATCCATCTAACATCCACACACAAGGGAAAGGGATGATATTTATGCATACACTTCATAGGAGGGGAAGTTCATTATTTCATGCACACATCTATTTACATTTATTATATCTAGTTACTTGTTCATTATCAAGTGTGACATGCAAAAGAGCCACTTAGGGCACAATTCTACACACACACATAGAACTACATTGGGTTTGAAATGTAGTGCAATGCTCAGTCGTAAGATCACTCGTTTGACAGTTGAGGATAGTCTGACCCCTCATTTGCATTATTTTATTTTTAGGATTTGATGTGCTTTTGAGGTTTTTGTAGGTCATTTCTTCATTAGTTTTCCTCTCTATTCATCTATTTGTCACTTCGGCATAGTCCAATATTATTCGTGAATAAGATAAGTCTTCTATCTCTCTCATTTGTAACTTAGGGTTTTAAATTTAATTATTATTTTCTTGATTCTATTCTGTACTTTATATTTCATTCATTTATTTCTACATTGTAGTAGATTTAGGCATCTATAAATTCTATATTTGCTTAATCGCCATGAGGTACAAATAAACTTAGAAACAAATATCATTGTGTCATAGTGTTAACCCCATGGTGGATTGTGCTCCTTATGAATCAAAATGAGTCAATATTAAGAGCTACTAAAAGGATTTCGGTGAACTAAACCTCAATGTATACTTACTAATAGTTAGAATATTTCCTTAAAATAGCTTTGAACACATAATATGGAATCGATTTATCACTTATAATATGTTGACTAATACTGGATTGTCTATTAAAAATAAAATGAAATTGTTTTATAGAGGATGTGCTCCCTACATTGATTCCCTAATATGGAAAACAAAGGCTATGTAACACCATATTCATTATAAAATGATGCAATCAATAGACTAAAGTACATAATGTAATTATAGAAAGAATAAAATTTAATGAGATGAATCTTGGAGATGATTTCTATATAAATTGTATGCACATTTAGTGATGTCAAGTGAATACATGCCTATAAGATATAAATTTATATGAAAGTATAAGAGGTTTCTATTGGCGACTAAAATCTAAAATGAGGAACTTGTAGTTTGTAAATGATTATGTTTTCTCCTTTTCCACACGTAGATGGTATCTTATGACCATGACATGGATATTGTATTGGGCATCTTAACGATGTAACCTATTATAGAAAATAGTTCCAACATGGGAGTTAAGACCTTTAAAGGTAGATAGGTCGTAGAGATCATAAAAGGGTTCTAGGTACTATGATGACTATAATATAAAATTTCATTAAAGGGACATGTATCATATGTGGGTTACTCATAACCTTTTTCATATGCATGATAATCTAAGGAATATTGTTGAGAGGATTAACTGTGGATGATACCTTGTAGTGGGCACCATCATGATTGGTATTTATCAGGATGTCATGAAAATTGTTACCAAGAAAATGGAAGTTGTAGTTTGACCTTGACATTTAAACCCATTTGATATCCATGGAAAAACATAGTGATTTTTTGTGTGGAAGAAAATATCTTAGTAACCCAATCCAAAATAGTATGTATTTTTTTGGAAATAAATTGTGGTAAGGAATCAAAATAATGAAGTGTAATACTTGAGAGTACCTATTTTAATGAAGTGAGAAATATAAAATTTGATAAGAGAACTTATGCTCTTAGTATGCATCGTTATGGTATGTTTTCTTTTGTAAAATAAGTAGACTTTTACCGTTATCGGTTTATACCTAATAAAATGGATTCTTAGTGCATAATGAAATTATCTTCATTATTTTAATACGTGGTTAATCTTGCAAGGTTACTAACAATTAAATGATTTATCCCAAGTTGGGATATGCCCATGGGAATGTGTAGTTCTCTACTAAAAATGAGTGATTCATGACTCGTGTAAACTTAAAATGATATAAAAAGGATTGAAATGCTTGATTCGATTGTAATATCAAAGAAACAAAATAAGATATTTCTTGACAATTAAGCTTTATATGGGGTAAAAAGTATTAATCAATAAATGATATCTTATGATTTTAATAAGTGTTATATGTGGTGTGATATTATGCATTTCACTCAAGGGGAAGTTAATAATGATAGAATACTAATCTTGAGAGTGTGTGTATGACCGTTAAGGTCACACTTATGTCACACTTATTCATGTTATGGTTTGTTGATTTGTTCATTTTAGTGAATTTGGAGTTAGTTACTTGTGGTCACACTCGTGAAATTTTACATGGGAAAATACCATAATATATTCTCTCCTATGGACTATGTTATTATTTATGTTTCACTTTCATGGGGCCAATGCGCCATATCTTTATGGTTTATATTTCTTGATTGTCTCTTTTAATGTGCTCTGTGAAGCTTGAGGTTTGAACCATGGACCTTCCAACCTAGCATAGCTTGGATTATGGGTTATGTCACCGCTTGCTCCCTCTAGTGTTTATGGGAGGAGGGTATATTAACATCATATTTATTGTGTATGTGTAGACACAAAACATGCAAATGGATACATTTCTAGGTCCTAAAAGCATAATTGCATTCATATGATTCCTAAGTGAGAAAACTAGTAATTGACTACTATCTTGGGCCTCTTTTCTATATTTCTTGCTTTCTCTTTGGTCTTACACACCCTATAACCCAATCTAAACTTTATTGATTTATATTTCATGACTCTAGGCATTAGCACTCAGAACCCTCATCCTTCCGGGTGCCTCAACCTCTTTCTACTTTAATCACTCTTTTTGGGATTATTTTATATTTTGGGCATCTTATTTTCTTATGGTTCAGACTTCCAGAAGTCAATTATGAAATTCAATCAAGGGAATAATATAAATACAAGGCTATGTGACCGGGATAAAGGACCAAGCTCTAAGAATCTATTATTTAACCTAAGGTTACATCTAAAGGAATCTAAGAGCAGCAAAGGCACCCATCTATCTTTCATTCAAGGGACAAGGGACTACATTTTATGCATACACTTCATACGAAGGGGAGGTTCATTTTTCCATCCACACATATATTTACATTTGTACATCTATCTATCACCCGCTATGATGTGCACTTGCACAAAGGCATTCCTAGGGAACGATTTTATCACACATGCACAAGAAATACATGGAGTTCGAGATGTATCGCAATGCTCGTTTGTGTTAGGAAATAAGAGATAAAATATGCGGAATAATCCCTTACAAAATCACAATAGTAGAAACTAATATGCAGAAAATATTACAGATCTCAAATAAAAGTGTAGAATAAATAACACAACACAGAGAGACAATATTTAATGTGGTTCACCCAATATGGGCTACGTCCACTAAGAATCACTTGCTTAGATTTTATTACAAGCCTCCACTCTCTCAATACAATACTCAGATCCATTTGGAGCTATGCTCAACAAACTCTACAGAATTCACACCCAAATTCAAAGCACATTTGCAATACATTTGCTTGTCTATCTATCATATGCATAAGACCATATAAATAGACAATTGCTTAAGCAGTTTTATACAAAACCATGGGTATCAAAACATGGGACAAAATCGTGGTGTATCAAAACAATGGGTACCGAAAAACCATGGGCCCAAAAATAGCCCATAATGGTTACCCATTACCCATGGGTTAATAAACCACCCATGAAAATTTGCTTCAGGGGCTTCACCCCGAACCCTTTGATTGGGGATTCACCCCCAAACCCCCGACCCGTTCACCGGTGAGCAAGACTGCCATAAAAATACCCAAGTGTAACAGATAGAAGGTGTACCACACTCTAACATCAAAACAGGCTCCACAAACATAACAATTTGTAAGTTCACTAAGTCGGGTGACCGCAAGGGTCAATCGAATCCCCATATTACATATTTTTTTAGGATTTGATGTAGTTTGAGGGTTTTGTAGGTCATCTTCTCCTTTTAGGTTATAGGTGAATTTTGCGATCATCTAACATACAAGCGACCAACAACAACTATTAGCGATAACCTTGCGACACTATAAAATTTAGGTTTCGCCATTTTTGCATACAATTCATAGGAAGGGTAGGTTAATTTTTCCATCCAAACATCTATTTACATTGGTACATCTAGCTATCACCTGCTATCATGTGCACTTGCGCAAAAGGCTTCTAGGGCACAATTCTATCACAAATGCAAAAGAACTACATGGAGTTTGAGATTTATTATAATACTTGGTTGTTTTACAAGTCATATTATTTTTGGAGTTACAAGTGAATTCTGAAATCATCCAATCACATATAGGAAACCAACAATGACTATCGGGGTAAGTGCAGCAAGTTAGGGGACAATTAAGTGGACATCAAATCCTAAATTTTACATCAAAAACAACAAAAACATCAAATTTAGTCTTCTATAGACTTGAACCATGCCGAAAAGTCAAAAATATATCATAAAAAAGGTACCATCGCATAGGGAGACTTTAGCTTTGTAGAAATATTGATTTTAAAGTGAATAGAATAGGATAAATATCATTTTATATTTTTTACTAATAGTAGATCTTTAAGACACTTTTTCCCATGAATGTTTGTGTCTCACGTTTAAGACTAAATTTTTCTTTCACTTATCGAATGTGATAAAAAATATACCATCCCAACCGTGGTGAAATTATATACATGTTTAAAAAAATTATTTGATTTCAATATTTTTGATGAAGTTATGGCGATGCAAACGGAAAATGCTCTTTTTTCTTTATGTTTTCAAACCACTTTCACGGAAAAAATCATAAAAATAAAATATTGCTCAAAAAAATACAAAATAAAATCTATCCCAAGATAGATAGTGACATCTAACTTCTCACTAAAGGAATATAATATATATATATATATATATATATATATATTTGGTCATCCAAATCGCGGGCAAACAAACTACAATCTTATAGGCGTTTTTAAAAAAATACCAAGTCATTGAATTTTGAGTGTTTAATATAGCTAAAATTGTCCATTTTTTTAAAAATAGTAGTTTAGAAACTAGATTCCAGATGCTACGATTCATATTGATATAATTTTTTCTAATTTTGAGTGTATGCATTTCTAATAATCCCTACAAGTTGATATTATGTTGTTATTTGCAATATGATGTCCACTTATGACCCCTTTTTTGTCCCCCAACTTGCTGCACTTACCCATCGGTGATAACCTTACGACACAAGAAAATTAATGTTCTCGACCATTTTTAGGAATGAATCCTAGAATAAAATTTGAGGATGATTTACATGTTATTTACTTCCATATGTCAATGAAACACTACAAATCACATTTTACAATCAATAAAATTATTCTAAAAATCCAATTTTATGCCCAGAGTAGACTCTAGCTCCCAGTGCACCCCTCAATCATTCGAGACACCTTGATCCAGATTATCTGAAAATTCCAAAATTTATTATGCACGCTTGTGATAGTCTTCCATTCATGTTTATCGCTTTTTTCATCTGCATAGCCCGACATCGGCATAAATTAGTTCGAGTCCTTTACTCTCTCTAGCACAAAGGCTTTCACATTTATTAGCTTATTTTCTTGTGTTACCTTATATCTAGTAGTTATCTATCATAGTGTACATATGTTACTATGCAATTAGGGTTTTTAAAAAATTTCATTTTGTTAAATCATTTGGTGAACCCATCCATTCAAACCCTACCTTATGACCATGTATCAAAATATATCTTCTTCTTCTTCTTAATTCATGGATTGATATTCTTATTCTTATTTCACCCTAATTAAGATTTACGGAATGGTTACTAATGTTGTTGATTTTTTAAAAGTTTGTACTCAACATCCTTCTCACTTCATTACTCATATGGTTGATCAACTATTAATGTAGTCACTACTCACCACACTCATCCTCCTATGGCTCAACCCATTTCTATCCCACCACCTATCACTTCTCTGAGATCCTACTACCACTTCTAAGGGTTATGAAATCACAGAGAAGCCTAAGAATACACCGGAAAAATTTCACTTTATGATTTATTACACAAAGGTGCACCCAATCATCATCAAACATTAAAGGCTTCCTGTCACTCCATTCACATTGAAAGCAATAATTCGTCGGTGGCCTTAACACATCTTATTCAATATCTCAAAAATCTACTACATGCTATATCATTTAGTGATGAGGATATTCCACCATCTGTTGTTGACAATCCATTTGCACCTCTTTTTATCACTGCTTACCATTGGTACTACTTATATCAAGCATGTGCTCATTGACAATAGATTTGTTATAAATCTATGTGCTCACTCCCTTCTCAAGAAAATTGGTATTACTGATAATCTAATTACTAAAAATTCTACTCTCATTCATGGCTATGATTCCACCACTCACACATGTCTTGGTACTATTACTTTACCTATACAAGTTGGGCCTAGGATCGTTCCTACGATGTTTTTCATTATTGATGCATCATTTTAGTTTAATATCTTGCTGGGTAGACCATGGATTCACGCAATGCACATTGTCCCTTCTACAGTTCATTGATGCATTAAATTATTATATGATGGCTATGAACATACCATTGTTTATTAACCTAGATCCATTCAAGTTTTTCTCGCATAGACCTGTTATTGCATTGTCCATTCCCGCATCACAACCCATTCCATATAACAATATTGGTACTTATGATGTTAGATAATATAGCCTTTGCCATGCCTTCTTACACCTCTACAAGTGTACCATCCATTCCCACTCATACTACTGATATAATTTTACCCACCTTGTCTACTCCCATAGTTACCACTCTTCGCCTATCGAGAGTCCTCTCACTCCTACATATGGCTTTGCTCTGCTAATATCATTGATACTACTATTCAACATGACAATGATAATGTACTTTGATTATTCAAATGATGAGGTTGATTCCGTAGAACTAAATGATGACACATTGCACAATCTTAACTTTAATCCTTTAGAGATAGATGAGTCCTATTTCAATGATACTTTTGTTGCTATTGGCCCTAGTGAATATAAATTCAAGAAACCCCCTCCTACTAATGTTATGATACTTTTTAAGGGGTTTTTCCATATATTGGATGTCATATCACCGACCTCATCTCACTTTTCCTCAACATTACCTCCTTTCACATGAACTCTTTTCGTAAATAAATCTTATTGGCATCACATTCTATTTGATCCTATCTCGCTTTGATACTACTTGCATGCATGATCATTTAGCTCGGTTGGGATTTACACTCGATGATCTCCTTCCTCCACCTCATTACCCCCACATTTATCACATATATGTTCACATTATTGATTCTTATTGCCTCCGCATCTTCAATTTGTCAATATTTGTTGCATGAACTTCTTGCACTTTTCCGCTTACACTTGAGAAATCTTGGCTTGACTACATTGGAGGAACTTTAGATCTTGATCATATTGACATAAAAATTCCCATGCCTTTTAGTCCTATTTCTATTTGCAATGATTCATCTCTTGGCTGTTCACATAACCTTACTCACTTTTATGCACATGGTTATCCACTACCACCTTTCACTGATGAAGAATACGCAATGGGCATGTACAATTTACACCGCAATGGCTCTTTACATGATCAACCCCATACTATTTCTTACCAGGTCTCTAACACTTCTCTGTTTAGCTTCAACCATGATAATGATGATCTCTTAGATGATGTTACTTGATTCTTTTCTACATCATACACTTGGGGGCATCATGCTTACTCTTACCCCCTCTTACCATCATCAAAGTCTACCATTTCTACTCTTACGCTCCATGTTTCATGTTTCATCTTTCTAAGCATCATTACACAACTTGATACACTTTTATCATCATTACCTTATGACGAACTCTAGTTTCATGATTTATACTTAACTACGAGGGTCTAAATCTGAAATGAACCCCACCACATTCACTCTTTACAATCTATGCTTGATAGATCTATCTATCTAGCACACATCATCAAATAATTTCCCAATGAAGCATTTTTGTTCTATGGTTCATTTTTATTGTTGAGGGGTATTTTATAAATGAACATCATGTTATACATATTCATACACATCCACTCGGGATGCTCACTTCTCCCATCACATTCTCATATCATACCGTCTCACTCATACATGACATACTACATATCTTAGTTGCACTTATTCTTGCTTGCTTATACTCACATGTACACTTTACTTACTATGTTAGAATTATACTTAGTATGTCAATATATTTTCTATACATACATGCACATTCACTTGGTCTTTAGTTGTGAATGCAAATTTCTTACAAATATTTACACGCAACAATGATGTTTGGCGGTGTACCTCTTACCAGTTATACACCCAAGGCTCCTAGGGGCATCTACATTTCTACTCTTACACATCACAGGTGTTATTGTTTCATTTTATACTACTTTCTATTCTTACTAGCACACTACTTTCCATTGATCTATACACGCTTTGACATACTATTTATCTTTCTATCATCATAATGAGTGCTTCATGTGTAACATTTTCTTTACAGGACTATTTGTCACCATGGTTATTTGATTATTTACTTGTTATTGTTTTCCATTGATTCTTTGGTGTTTTCCATTATTTGTGGGCTATGCCCTTTATCACGTGTGCACACTATATGATTTTGGCCATTTCGGCCTTGATTATCTTCCTCGACATTGTGAGAAACCTCCCTTGTATGAAACCCTCTTTTTGTGGTCTCTTTGTTGTATGAAAATTTTCTTATTTCACTTTGATTTTATATAACATGCTTGCTTCTTTTTCTATTAACACATGTATTTATCCATCTTGTTTGCATGTGCCTTGGTTTCCACCGTACATTTCCTCCTCATGTCGGGTTATAGTTCAGATCAGAATCAAGTCCTCTCTTTGGTTCGTATACTCCTAATGATGTTGCATGCACCCAAAATGAGGGGGCATACATTGGGTGAATTAGTCATTCCATACGTTTGTATAACACAGATCTAGTTTGAAACAACCTATAATCTAACTTGGGTTCTCAATTTAGAAAATACACTAGTGCTTGAGTGCTTTTGATTTTCCTAAGGGCCTATGACCAGGGGGTGTTATAGCTACTTTTTCGTATCAACATAGTTTATATTAGTTCAAAGTGAAGTTTAATAAGATCGGTATTGGCCTTAGAATAAATAATTCTTGCAATATCCTAATATCTCCTTTTAAACATAAAAAATATGGAACAATATAGAACTAAACATGGATCACACCATCTACAGTGGTGTATAAATTTGGTAAGTAGTCATGGGAGGAGAGTAAAACTAGATATCTCTCGCCAACACTCTTCTTACGTGGTGTGAGATCACCTAAAAACTTTGCACTATGCGTGAGATTACCCAAAAACTTGTTCTTGGCTTGAGATCCCCCAAAAACTCATTCTTTTCATGAGATCACCGAAAAAATTACTCTCTTACAATAGTTCGTGGGACATTTTCTATCCCTTTCACTATGCATGAATCAGGTGGACACATTCCTTTTACTACTTTTTTTACACATTTACATACTTTTACATACTTTTGAAAGAGTTTTCATAATACATGACTTTGAATACTCTTTCAATATTATTTTGTAGGTTTTTCCTTAATACGTAACATGAATCATATCTACATCAAGCACAACAACATGTACAACACGATACAACACAATACAATTCACCCCTAAGGCCACTTCCTCTTTCTTAGCTTCCACACTTCATTTTTATCACTTCACACTTTGACTTGTCTCTTCGGCATGCTATCGCCATCACAATCTATAGAGTTATCAGGTACACATCTCTTATATACTCTATGTTATTGATTATTCAATAAAAACATAAATTGGGGAAAATTTAGACACAAAATCAAGCACTCAGGTACATTTCTAGGTCCCAAAAGCATATTTGAATTCATATGATTCCTAAGTGAGAAAACTAGTAATTGACTACTTTGTATTGGGACTATTTTCTATATTTCTTGTTTTCTGCTTTTGATCTTACAAACCCTACAACCCATTCTAAAATTTATTTCTTTATCTTTCATGACTTTAGACACGACAGACGTCCGGACAAGACACCAACACTTTGAGGTGCCCTCATCCTTCGATTGTCCTTGTCCTCTTTCTACTTTACTCTCTCTTTTTGGGATTGTTTTATCTTTTGGGAATATTTTTTTCTTATGGTTCGAGTCTTCTAGTCGTCAATTATGAAATTTATTCAAGGGAATCATATAAATACAAGTCTTTTTGACCAAACTAAAGGACCAATCTCTAAGCATCTATTATCATCACCTAAGGTTGCATCTAAAAGTATCTAAGAACATCAAACGAATGCATCTAGCTTTGATTCAAGGAAAAGGGAATATATTTTTTGCAAACACTTCATAGGAATGGGAAGCTTATTTTTCCATCCACACATCTATTTACATTGGTACAATTCTATCACACACGTACAACAACTACATGGAGTCAAAGATGTAGTGCGGTGCTCGGTTGTAATTTCACTTAGTCGGGTGATCATTGGGATCATTCCAAATTCCCTTATTCTATCTTTTCTTTTTAGTATTTGATGTAGTTGAGAGTTTTGGAGGTCATCTTCTCTTTGCAGGTTACTGTGGAATTCTACAATCATCCAACGACATAAAAACCACCAATAACATCTATTAGCGACAAACCTTGCGACACCATAAAATTTAGGTTTTGGTCATTTTCCTAGACATAGGTGCTCGAAGCAGAGACTCGAACTCAGGTTCCCCTAACCCATTATAGGTTCCATGGTACATGTTTATCTAAAAATTCTAGATTTTATTGTTAATAGTTGTGATAATCTTCCCTTTTATCATTATTTTCAGTCTACACAACCCCGACATTAGGCGTAAATTAGCTGTCATTTACTCTCTTTATTGCACATAGGGTTTCACATTTATTAGCTTATTTGTTTGTGTCACCTTATATTTAGAAGTTATTTATCATAGTGTACAGTTGGTATTCTGCAATTAGGGTTTATACAAAAAGTTAATTTTTGTTAAATCATTTGGTGAAACCATCCATTCAAACCCTACCTTCTGAGTATGTATCAAAATCTCTCTTCTTATTCTCAATTCATGGATCAATCTTCTTATCCTTCTTTCATCTCAACTAAGGTTTCTTGCATGGTTACTACTGCTATTGATTTTATACAAGTTCGTACTCAGCATCTTCCTTACTCCATTAGTCCTATGGTGATGCAACTATAAATGTAGTCACTTTACTCATCGTACTCATCCTCCTACAAATAACCCCATTTCTATTGCACCACCTATAATTTCTACAACTCTTACCACCACTTCTAAGGTTTATGACATCATAGAGTAGCTTAAGAATGCACTAGAAAAAAATTCTCTTTATGAATTTGTTATCACCAAAAGTAGTACCTTGGGATTTTTTGTTATGGATCCCTACGTCTGGGTAAAATTGGGTTATCTCTCAAGTTGTGGGACTTGTGAGCTTGAGATAAATCTCCAAAGAAACTTGGATATTTCTCCTAAACTAATTTCTACAAACTACTCTTAATGCACGCATAACTATCTAATATTAATCTAACATTCTAAGAGGTCAAGGCGAGAGAGTGCATGAAAATAAAGCCTACACTAATAGTGGTGGTACACCAAAAGGAGGGTTGTTAGCCAAGAATTCAACCCCAAATGGAAATAGCTGAACAATGGAAAGGGTGGAAAACATGCACCGAGATGTCAAAGATATATTCACAAAAAAACCATTTTTACCCATAAACACAACTCCTCAAAACTTGTAATAGACATCAAGAATATGCACAATATACCCTGCAAATGAAGAAAGGCAAGTAGAGACCATAAAACATGCAAAGGATGGACAAAATGCATCACATGACACATTATATTGCTCCAATAAATATGCACAATACAACATTAGTGGGAAAAAGGCAAGAAAATTCCATTAAAAAGCTGGGAAGGAGGTCTAAGCTCCACATTCAACCCAAAAAAGAAGAAAGAGAGAGGGGGCATGAAAAAATGACTAACTCTTTTACAAATGAGCCCAAGATTACAATTTATAGAATGAAGAGAGAGAGAGAAAGAAAAATCCCAAAATTTCCCTTTCAACCACTTTTAAGTTGCAATAAATGAGGTGAAATGATGGAAATAGATCTAAAAATATTCTTCATGTTGTCCCATACCTTGTAGTTGGAGAAAATAATGGCCATACTCATTAATTGCACTCCCAACCACTTTCCAAATGCCTCTCTGAAATGGTATTGTTTTCAGAGAATTACACCCTCAAATCTTCATCAATATCTAAATTTATTGATTAATTTATAGTGGAATCAAAATAACGATTCCAAGACACCAAATTGGTGCAATTTCGTTAATAAATGCTCAAATTATGAGCTTCTGAGTGATTGTAGCTCTTTTTGGTTTTCACATGTTTACTTTATTCAAAACATGAGACCAAATAATTAAATCTTGGTTAGAAATCACAATTTAATAAATTTTCCTCTCTCCAATGTTTTACAAATCTTCTAGAATGATTTTACATTAAATTTTGTGGGCCCATCATGATTTGGTTTGATTTATTTGTTCAACATTGGGAAGGGTTTGATTTTATTGTTTTGTAACTTAAAAGGCTTGCCAACTCAACCAGATTGATTGAGCTATCCCTAACCTTATCTCACACCACTGGCTCTAAATCCCAACTTTCTCTCACATGCATTGAGTCATCTCCACCACCATCCAAATTTGAACTCCTATTTTCCAATTTCTTATCACCTCTAGCTTAGGTTACATGGATCCTTCTTCATATGCCGAGCTCCCTTTACTCTTTGGGATCTGCGCATTCAACAACACTACCGACCTCTATGTTAACCTTCTTCGAGCTCACCATCTATCCTTTTCCATTCCATGTGTTGGGTTCCCATCTTTCTCACCTACCATGCCACCCTAATTTCGCATTGGGTCCACTTGTTTTAGCTTATCTACTTGAGTTGGATCCTTAATCGTTTTGAGCTCCACGTGAGAGACTTGACGCATCCCTAGGGTCTCTACATTTCTTGACCTTATAGAAAATGTGCGGAGGGGCCATGTGGTGACCTCGTGTACCTTTGAATTATCCTGTGGGCCCCAAAGTGGGTTTGGCCAAGTTTGTATTGTACCCCACCAAAAGTGCTTGAGTGTTTATTTAGCTCGCCTCACTGCTTTAGCTTGCCATTTCCATATCTCCTTTTCTCGATCCATACCCCACCGAGCCATTCCTTTACACAAAGTGAACTAAGATGCACACCACTTCCTTGTCATAACAACTGGGTCTCCATAGATATGATCTCGGAAAACCCGATAATCCCATAACCAGGTGTAATTCGGTGGACCCACTTTTTCTTGAACTTGGTCAACATAAAAATAATTCGGTGCTTCTCAACAAAGCTCACCCCTACTTTTGGCGATCGACATAATTAGCACATGATGAGATCAAATCCCTTACTCCAAGTGACCATCCCGCTAGATATGCATTGGTTCTAGAAGTGGAACAAAGTTGATATGAATCAGCCTTGAAGGTAGCTCATTCTTAATAATTAGCTTGTCGAATGAAAAAAATGAATACTAATGAGAATTGGTTTCTACGAGAGAGGTTTGACATTTTAAAGAGCTCGCTCATACCTTGACTTGGTCATACTTTTTCCCATTCATATTTGCACTAATTCAAAACCCCGTGGTTTGGTTCACCTTTGCTTGGAATGGTTCGATCTACACCCCAATTCGAGCCTTCAATGTTATGCTCTAATTGAAGAGCACCCCTTTTACTTAATTTTTACAATTTGCACGGTTCCACAATTCTAGGTAAAGGGATTCAAATTAATTACCTTATTTTGAATGTATCTACTCGTGAAAGGCACAAAACTTGAGTTAAACTAGCTCACTGTCATGGATGAGCTCGGTGGTTACTTTCTTTCACCTTTGGCTTGGTTCCCCCTCTTTAGCTTGGTCGAGCTACCAAACAACTTAGAATGTTTTTCAAGAACCTTGGCTCCTAAATCTAGGTCAATAACTCATATTTTAAAAATTACTTGGCCCTTACAATAGTAGCTCGATCCTTCATTTGAAGAGCTCAACACTATCCCAAGAGCTTAAGAGTTTTCTTGCAAATTTACATCTACCCTAGACATTTTATGTAAATTTTGGGATTCCTCAGGTGCATTGGAGAAACTAGGAGATGTCGGGGGAATGTTTAGATGAATCATCATTTTTTTCATTTTCCTACAAGTGGGTTCCCATTATCTACCAAGGTGCAAGCTTTGTCGGTTTTCGATTTCATAATGGGGTGAACTAGGATAATAGTTTGATGACCCACAAGGGCCATTAGCCTACTAAATAGAGCATGAAAAACTTCCTGTATCAATCCATTGGGCATGGAGTCAGTGTGATCATCATGAATTGGTATAAAATTTGAAAACTTGACCTGAAATGCTTTGAAATGTTTCTAATTTCTTTCGGAGATACCGCTTGTTGCTTGAATTTTCATCTTTCATAAGAAAATCTTTGAAATTTATTTTGTGAGAGCAGAAAATTGTTTTCAAAATTGAATTTAACTCATTGTTGCAGCTGCGATCTCAAGGCCGAATGATAGAGATGATAAAAAGTTGGGTTCTTGGCTGATGTTTGATTGTTTGCATGGGCATAAGAGCATGTTGAAGTTTTTCTAGAGAGAATCATTAAGATTTCCTCTTTAACTAATTTTGGTTGCTCTACATTTTTTTGATTTGAAGTTTGCAACTATTACATGTAGCTATGGATGTTCCTATTGCAACCACTTTGAAAGGTGTGGTGCACTATACCACCTGGAGAAACAAGAAAAAGCTACATACAAAAAGAAAAATAATACATGCATCGAGTAATACATGAAAATCATGCACAAGCACTTCTTTTCTTTGAAAGAAAATTTACTCCTACTCCTATACTAACCAAAACAAGGAAAAGATAAACAAAGCCTGCAATAGGTAGGGAGAAATAGTTTCCCTTCTTTACAAAGTGTGGCCATGTAATTAATTTAGCAATGAACATGGCCTATAACAAGAGTGGAAAATTGTCTTCCACCCAACCACTAAAAGTATCAACAAAGAAAATGAATAGCTCCTCAAGATGCTCATCATTTGGTTGGAGGTGTTGTAGCTGATCTTTGGTGCATTGAAGATCATCCATGCTCTAAAGTGAGCATAACCAGTGTTGGATTCTCCCTTGGCTCTAATGAAGCCAAATACTTTATGGGGCATGGTATGACCCACTTGTATTTGTTCCATACTATGAGTTTCAACCTCCAAGATGAGGCTTTCTTGCAAACTTTCTGAATGGAGTTGTTTGCACGCTGATTTTGACTTTCTTGTGCATCTTTAAATAGTTGGTCCTCTATTTTGATGACTGGTATGGAAGTGGTGTCATCCTTGTTCTCTTTTTCCTTCTTCTCCATGGTAGATTCACCAATAAAACTAGACTCCTCGAATAAAAGAAAAAAGCATTCAATGATTGTATCTTCATCAAGAGCTTCTGAATTTGATTCATAAGGAATGTTATGAGAAACAAGTTATAACTAAATGTTATTTTCCATGGAAGAAGGCTCTTGTTGTTGGAGAATTAATGATGGAGCAGAAACGTTTGTGAATTCCATGGGTTCTTCTTTATTAAAACACTCCTCCAATTCATATAAGCAATCATTCTCATCATTGTCCTACTTTACCAAGGTATCTCCCTATTGCATGATGATCTCTGAATTTGATAACTTATCATCATGTATAGATTCATCTGAAAAAATGAATCTGTGAGCTCAAACTCTTCCAAAAAATCAGATCCCTAGAGAGATTGAATGGGAGAGAGATCTGTAATCTTTTGTGCAACCGACTCATGACTCAATTCTTCTAAATTTATTTTACTCACCTCCATGTTCTCTTCTTCAACTAGAACTTGGAGCTGGTTGTTCTTCCTCTTCTGTGAGATGAGCTTCCACCTTTTTTTTGAACTCCAACCTCTTGTGAAGACCTAGTTATCAAGGGCATTTTCTTAATATTGAACCTTGTAGCCCACTCTTTCAAGTTTCTTACAAGTTCTTCCTTATTAGGTTCTTCAATTTGTTTTCCTCCTTACATATTTTTCTGATCATGTTCTTCCAAAAAGGATTTGGGATTGCAATAGGAGGGGTGGGTTGAGATTCAAGTGATGTAATTGTTTGTAGTGGTGGGAGGGATGGAACTTCCTATTTGTATGGAGGGATGTAACTTCCTATTTGTATGGAGGGAGTGACCGTTTGGGAAGGAAAGGGGAAGAAGAGTTAAGATGAGATGGAAGATTAGAGGATGGAGAATGGGAATCAACACTTGGGACAACATACAATGGGCTTGACTCATGACAATGTTGAGATGATAGAGCTTAGGGAGGGGAAAAAGAAAATCAAGGAGCTGGTGACTGACTTACCCATTGAAAAGGTTATCTTGCACTTTTCTCATATGTTTCAATACCATTGATCCACTGTGTAATTTGGGCCAACATTTCATCCATGAAATATAGCTTTTCCTGTGGGCTATAGTGTCTTGGAAAAGGGCCATCCAATAGACAACGTTCCCTATAACCAATCCTGAATGCCTTTATTTCTGTTGTAGCCCGAGTTTGAACCATGCTAGCTTCCATTATTTGGATCTTCAACTACAACTCGAGATCCTTAGGTGTGGGATAACCTCCATAATCTGCATACCCTTGGTCTTGGAAATTTGCATAATTTGTTGGGTAACCAAATTGATCTACATCTTGCTCATATGGGTATGCATACTGCTGATTTTCATCATAGTATGGATCTAGAGGTAGCTGATAGTACCCTGAGAATATATGCTGCAAATGTGGAGGTATGTCTAAATGGTATTATGGTTGTTGCAATATAGAGTTCCACTATGTGGGAATGAAGCCATGATTACACAAATTCATAGAATGAAAGAAATGAGAGATATGGAAATAAAGATGAATGGAAATGGATGGAAGAAAGGTCTGTAGCTTCGAGAGAATGGGTTGTTCGGACCAAAAAAAAGTCACTAGATGTGCTTTGCATATGCCTCCAAAGGTTGAATCTCACCAAGAGAAAAAAATCTTGATGAAATTAAGTGGCAAGGTGCTTCAAACCTATCCGACCAGAGCATGGTAGAAACTGTTATCACCAAAATTTAATACCCTAGGATTTTTGGTTATGTATCCCTACTACGGGTAACATTTGGTTATCTCTCAAGTTGTGGGACTTGCGGGCTTGAGATAACCCTCCACAGAAAGCTAGTTATTGCTCCTAAACTACATGCCACAAGATACTCTTAATGCAAACATAAATATCTAATCCTAATCTAACATTCCAAGAGGTCAAAGAGAGAGAGTGCATGAAAAATAAAGCCTACACTAATAGCGGTGATACACCAGAAAAGGAGTGTTGTTAGCCAAGAATTAAACTGCCAAAATGGAGATAGGTGACAAGTGGAAAGGGTGGAAAAAATGCACCACATGTCAAATATAGATTCAAAAAAACACCACTTGTTACCCATTAAACACAACTCCTCAAAACTCGCAATAGACACAAGAATATGCACAATATACCCTGTAAATGAAGAAAGGAAAGTAGAGACCATAAAACATGCAAAGGATGGAAAAAATGCATCACAAGGCACATTATATTGCTCCAATAAATATGCACAGTACAAACATCAGTGGGGAAAAATGCAATAAAATGTGATTACTAAGCTTTGAAAGGAGGTTTAAGCTCCACATTCGACCCAACAAAAAGAAAGAGAGAGGGGGCAACTATTATCCCTTTTCACCCCATTGTGAATCAAGACAACTAAAAATCTTGCACCTTGGTGGATGATGGGAACCCAATTGCATGAAAATGAAAAAAATATGATTATTCATCTAAACTTTCCCCTAACATATCCTAGTTTCTCCAAAGTCACAGATGAGGAATCCCATAATTTCCATAAAATCAATAGGGAGATGTAAATTTGCAAGAAAAGTCCTCAAGCTCTTGTGATAATGTCGAGCTCTTAAAATGAAGGATTAATATAATTTTGTAAGGGCCTAGTCATTTTTAGGAGACGGAGTTATCGACATACATTGACGAGCCAAGGTTCTTACAAAATTTTCCAAGTTGTTTGGTAGCTCGACCTAGCTCGGGAAGAGGAGGAACCTAGCCAAAGGTGAAGGAAAGTAACCATCGAGCTCATTCATGACAGAGGTGAGCTAGTTTAAGCTGGTTCGGGCCTTACATGAGTAAAGACATTAAAAATAAGGTGAGTCGTTTAAATCCCTTTATAAAATTTTTTTTTTTGGATAAATGAAAATTGCAATAATTAAGAAAAAGGGGTTCTCTTTGGTGAGAGCATAACATTGAAGGCTCGAATTGGGGTGCGAGATCAAACCATTCTAAGAAAAGGCTAAACCATGTAATGCAGGGGCCCCAATTAGTGAAAATATGAACTAGAAAACAAGTATGACAAGGCTGATGTAGAAGTAAGCAAGCTCTTCAAAAGGTCGAACCACTCCCATGAACACCAAATCGCGCCATTCATTTTTTACATTTGGTGAGCTAATTGTTAAGAATGAGCTACCTTTGAAGGCCGAGTCACATCGACACAAGTAATTCAAGAAAAATCCATATTCAATAAGATAATCAATTGTAGTAAGGGATCTGATCTCATCATGTACTAAGTAGGTTGATTGTGAAAAATAGGGGAGCTCTATTGAGAAGCATCAAACTATTATTATGTTAGTTAAGTTCAAGAAAAATGGGGGCACCAAATTGCCTTTGGTTATGGGGTGATCGGGTTGTTTGAGCTCATATCTATGGAGACCAAGCTGTTATGACAAGAAAGTGACATGTATCTAAGCTGACTTTATGCAAAGGAATGGCTTGACGGGGTATGGGTCGGAGTAAAGGATATACATAAATGGTGAGTTAAACCAGGAGAGGTGAGCTAAATAAACACTCAACGCTTTTAGCAGGTGCGATACCAACACGTCCAGGACCCATAGGATAAGTCGGAGGCATGAGGGGTCACCACATGGCACCTCATTGTATTTTCTATAAGGTCAAGAAACGTGGAGACCCTAGGGATGTGTCGGGCATCCACGCGGAGCTTGACAGGGTTGAGGAGTGAACTCCGGATATAAGTTGACACAATTTGACCCAATGCAAAAGCAAGGTGACATGGTAGGTGAGAAATATGGGAACACAATGCATGGAATTGAAAATGATAGGTGGTGAGCCCGAGGAAGGTTAACTTAGAGGTCTGAAATGTCATATAAGGCGAGAGCGAGAGGAGTAGAGGGAGCTTGGCATATGAAGAAGGATCCACGCACACGAGCTAGAGGTGATAAGAAATTGAAAAACAAGAGCTTGGTGTTGGATGATGGTGGAGATGAATCAATGTAGGTGAGATAAGGTTGGGCTTTGGATCCGGTGGTGTGAGACGAGGACGGGCCAGCTCGGTCAAGCTGGCCGAGATGGTGAGCATTTTAAATTGCAAAATAATAAAAGTAAACCCCTTCCCAATATTAAATGAAGAAATCAAACCAAATCATGATGGGACAAAAAAATTTAATGCAAAATCATTCTAGAAGATTTGTAAAACATTGGAGAAAGAGGAAATTTTATTAAATTGTGATTCCCAACCAAGATTTAATTATTTGGTCCTGTGTATTGCAAGTAAACCTATGAAAACCAAAAGAGCTGTAGTCACTTAGAAGCTCATAACTTGATCATTTATTAATGAAATTGCAAAAAATGGTGTTGTCGAATTGTGATTCGATCCCAACACACATAAATCAAGAAATTTAGAGATTGATGAATATTTGAAGGTGTGTTTCTTAGAAAATGATCCTAATTGAGAGAGGTAGTTGGAAAGCGGTTGAGAGTGCAATTAATGAGTATGGCCATTATTTTATCTAAGCTGCGGTGGTATGAAAATTACAAGTGGTTGAAAGGGAAATTTTGAAATTTTTCTTTCTCTCTCTTCCTTATATAAATTGTAATCATGGTCTCATTTGTAAAAGAGTTAGTCATTTTTCTCCTACCAACCTCTCTCTTTCTTCTCGGTTGGGTGGAATGTGGAGCTTAGACCTCCTTCCTAAGCTTTGCAATGGAATTTTATTGCCTCTTTCCAACTCGATGTTGTACTTTGTGCATATTTATTGGAGTAATATAATGTGCCATGTGATTCATTTGTCCATCCTTTGCATGTTTTATGGCCTCTAATTTCCTTTCTTCATTTTTAGGGTATACTCGCATATTATTATGCCTATTGAAGGTTTTGAGAGTTGTGTCTAATGGGTAAGAAATGGTGCTTTGTGTGAATATATCTTTGGCATATGGTTCATTTTTTCCACCATTTCCATTTCTCACATATCTCCAATTTGACTGGTTGAATTCTTGGCTAACAACCCTCCTTTTCTGGTGTATCACCACTGTTAGTGTAGGATTTATTTTTCATGCACTCTCTCTCCTTGACCTCTTGGAATGTTAGATTAGGATTAGTAGCAAGATCCAAATTTCTCCGGATGGTTATCACAAGCCTTCAAGTCCCATAGTTTGCAAGATAACCTAATGTTACCCGTAGTAGGGGTCCATCAGGCGTGAAATCCCACGGTGCTTTACTTTTTGGTGATAATATATTTATTGTGTAGTACACCCAATTGTCGTCAAACATTAGAGGCTTCCTTGGATTTATTTAAATTGAAATAATGATTCACCAGTTCCTTTTACACATCTCATTCTATCTAAAAAAATCTACCACATGGTATATCATTTAGTGATGAGGATATCACACCATCTGTTGTTGATAATCCATTTGCACCTCTTGCTTATCATCGCTACCATTAGTACTACTTGTATCAAACATGTGCTAATTGACAATGGATCTGTTATAAATATATGTTCTCACTCAATTCTTGGGAAAATTGGTATTACTGATAATCTAATTACAAAAAATTATACTCTCATTCAGTAATATGACTACACCCCTCACACATCTTGGTACTATTACTTTACTTGGACAAGTTAGTTCTAGGATCATTCCTAAGATGTTTTTCATTATTTTTGCATCATTTTAGTTTAATCTATTACTAAGTAGACCATGGATTCAAATAATGCATGTTGTACCTTCTATAGTTCATCGATACATTAAGTTCTTATATGACGGCTATGAGCATATAATTATTGCTTTGACCCAAATCCATTCAAGTTTTTCCCAATAGGTCCTATTACTTTTTATGCCCATTCCTCCATCACAACCCATTCCATATAGCAATATTGGTACTTATGATGTTGGAAAATCTAGTGCTCCACAATATTATTCCACCTCTACAAGTGTACCATCCATTCCCACTCATACTACTGATATAATTTCACCCACCTTGTCTACTCCCATAGTTACCACTATTCTCGAAAATCGAGAGTCCTTTCACTCCTACATCTAGCTCGGCTCCTACTAATTTCCTTGATACTTCTATTCAAAATGAAAATGCTAGCAATCGATGATTTTGATGATGAGTTTGATCTTGTAGAACTTAATGATGACAAATTGCACAATCTTAACTTTACTCCTTTAGATATAGATGAGTCCTATTTTAATGATAATTTTGTTGCTATTGGCACCGGTGAATATCAATTCAAGAAACCCCATCCTTCTACTAATGATATGATACTTTTTAAGGGTTCTCTCCATACATTGGACATAATATCAATAGCCTCATCTCACCCTACCTCGACATTAGGTCCTTTCACATGCACTCTTTTCATAATTAACTCTTTTTGACATCACATTCCATTTGATCTTACCTGTATGATACTAATTACATGCATGATGGTTTATCTCGGGTTGGATTTAAAATTGATAATCTCCTTCCTCCTCATTCTCTCGCACCTCTATCACGTATATGTTCACTTTACTACTGCTTATATCCTCCACGTCTTGAATATATCGGTCTTTGTTGCACACACTTCTTTATCTTCTCCACTTACACTTGAGAATATTTTTTTGACTACATTTTTCGCACTTTGGATCATGATCATATTGATATCAAATTTCCCATACTTTTGGCCATGTTTCTATTGCAATGATTCATTTCTCGGCTATTCACGTAACCTTATTCACTAGTATGCACAAGGTTATACACTGCCACCTTTCACTAATGAAGAATAGACAATGGGCATGGACAATTTACACCGCCATGGCTCTCTACATGATCAACCCCATACTATTTCTTACCAAGTCTCTAACGCTTTTCCATTTAGCTTCAACCATGACAATGATGATCTCTTAGAAGATGTTACTTTATTTTTTTCTACATCATACACGTAGGGTTCATCCCGCTTTACTCCTCCCTCCTCTTACCATCATCAAGTGTCTACCATTTCTACTCTTATGCTTTGTGCTTCATGTTTCATCTTTCTAAGCATCATTAAACAACTTGATATAATTTTTATAACCATTACCCTATGACGCACTCTAGTTCCACTATTCATACTCAACTATTGAGGGTCTAAATCTAAAATGAACCTCACCACATTCACTCTTTACGCTCTATGCTTCATTGATCTATCTATTTAGTGCACATTCTCAAGCCATTTTACAATGATGCACTCTTGTTCTATAGTTCATTATGTATTTTTGAGGGGTATTTTATAAATGAACCTCATTTCATACACATTCATACACATCCACTTAGGGGCATGCAAATCCTATCAAATTCACATTGCATACCATCCCATCTCACTCATACATAACATATTGCATAACTTGGTTGTACTTATTCTTTCTTTCTCATATATACATGTAAAATTTGATTATTATGTTAAATATATACTTATTATATCAATATCTTTTCTATATACACATGTGAATTCATTTGGTCTTTAGTGTGAATGCAGATTTCCTAAATATCTTTACACACAATAATGATGTTTGGCAGTGTACCTCTTACTAGTCCCACCGAGGATCTTGGGGGCATATACATTTCTACTCTTACACATCACTATTGTAATTTTCTAATTTTATACTACTCCCTATTCTTACTAACACACTACATTCCATTGATTTATACATGCTTTGACATACTCTTTGTATTTCTAATATTCTAACATGTGATTCATGTGAAACATTTGCTTTGTAGTACTATTTGTCACCATGGTTTTCTGATAATTTTCTTGCTACTATTTTCCATTGATTTCTATTGTTTGCCATTACTTGTAGGCTATGACCTTTTCCTTGGGTACAAATTGTATGCTTTTGGCCACCTCACCTTGATTGTCCCGTGACATTGTGACATGGTTTTCCATGACATGCTTGCTTAGTTTTCTACTAACACATGTATCTATCCATCTTTTTTCATGTTCCTTACTTTCCACCATGCACATTCCCTCCCCCTACAGGGTTGTAGATCAGATAAGAATCATGTCCTCTCTTTAGGCCACATACTTCTAGCGATGTCACATACACCCCAAATTATGGAGGCATATATGCTACGATTTTGTAAATGACCCGAATATGACTTAGGTCCTCAATTTAGCACATACACCAGTTCCTAGCTATAGAAACTAGTTCCTAGGCACTCGACCTTTTACGAGCCCCTATGACTAGTATGAAGTTATAGTTACTTCCTCGAATAGCACAGATTCATATCGATTAACAAAGCGATTTCACAAGATTAGGCACTGACCTTAGAATACAGAATGCATGTAATATCCTACTATCTCCTTTTCAACATGGAACTAAACAAATATCAAACGATTTACAATGGTTGTTAAATTTGGGAAACAGTCAAGGAAGGAGAGTAAAACTACATATCTCACCCGAAGACTCTTCTACCATGGCGTGAGATCACTCAAAAAATTGCACTTACCGTGAGATTGCCCAAAAAAATCGTTCTTGGCGTGAGATAGCCTAAAACACTTTCTCTTGGCATGAGATCACCCAAAAAACTCTCTCTTCTACAACATTTCAAGACATTTTCTATCCCTTTCACTCTTCATGGATCAGGTGCACACTTTCCTTTTACTACTTTTTTCATACATTTACATACTTTTGCAAGAGTTTTCATAATACATGACTTTGACTACTCTTTTCTCTTCTTTCACATGTTTGTACTTAATACAAAACAAGAAGAAAATATATATCAAGCACAAAAAAAGTTACAACATCATTGTAAAACACAATATGCTTCACCCCTAGGGTCACTTCCTCTTTCTTAGCTTCCATGCTTCATTTTTATCACTTCACGCTTTCACTTGTCTCTTCGGCATGTCATGCCATCACAATCTACATGGTTATCATGTATGCATCTCTTATCTAATTTATGTTATTGAGTATTCACTCAACAACATAAAGTGGGGAAAATGTAGACACAAAATCACACACTTGGGTACATTTCTAGGTCCTAAAAACATACTTGTATTCATATGATTCATGTTATCCGATTTTTCCCCTCGGGTGAAATTGGACAAACATGACCTCACACAGAGAAAATAGAAGGATTGATTCAGCCATGGGAGCTCAAATTTTGGACTTAAGTTGAGTGAGTTGAAGTGGGTCGAGCACATTGCAAAGGATCTTGGGAGTTCGAGCTAGTTCGGGAATGAAGGAGCTCCAAAGTATGAAATTTAGACTTGGAGGTGAGGTCGTTTGGAGGTAGGCCGAGGTGAAATTTGTGAACTTGGAGAAAACAAGTGTGAAAAGGGGAGAAGAAAGTTTGAAACTAGAAATCTAAATTTCGAGTTCAGGATTTTGGAGATTTGGATGTTTCAGGAACCTAGGTAGGTGAACAATGCCACGAACCCAAAGACACAAAGGTCCAAAACCAAAAGTCTAAATTTAGGGCTTCGGGGTTTTGGAATTTTGGAGCATTTTGGAGCTTAGACAGACGAAAAGTAGCTAAAAACTTGAAACCCTGAAAACACAAAGGTCCGAAACTCAAGTCTTAATTTCAAACTTTGGTGTTTCGACATTTTGGATCTCTCGAGCCGACTTATCGGATGAATAGCGACAATGATCTCTGAAGTCAAAATACCCAAAGTTATGAATCCTGAATGTCAAAATTTTTGGATTTTTGAGGGTACAATGCAGGGTTGGAGTCCAAAAAAGTAGATCAACCACCTGCATTTATTGTGGTATGACACCCTCATCTTCAGATGACCATAACTTTTGACTGAGATCTCGGATTTGCACAAAATCAGACTTTTTCGAAAGCACTCAGTGTCCTCTACACAAAAATGTTAAAATATAGTCTGCCATTTTAGAGGAATGGCTCTATATTTCTTAGATACCAAATTGATGAGGTATGGGCTTCCTTTCTTCCCCAACAAGCAAGGTATAACAAAGTATAGACATGGAAGATTTTCCCATCACTCTTGCAAGGAAAATAATGGATTTTGTAGGAGATTGGAGTGCATTTTTGAATTTTCTTCCCTCCCTCTCTCTCTCTCTCATTTTATTCCTCTATAAAATGTATGGGGTTTACATGTGCAAAAGGCTGATCATTGTCTCTCCCATGCAACCCCTATTATGTTGGGGCTTCAAGCCTTCCTCTCAAGATCTGTAATGGCTTCATGCCTCTTTCTGCTACAACAATGTATTATGTATATCCATATGGAGTAATAAGATTATGAATGTGTTGATATCTTTAACATCTCATGGTTTATTATCTTCATCTTACCTTTCATTGTGATTTCTTAATCTGTGCATTTCCTTGGTTATTACATGATTCGGTGTGTTGTGCTCATTTGGGAATGATGTATTGGATGTAATTTAGTTTGTGGTGCAGGTCCACCCTTTCTAGGTTCATCTATTCCATTGTTTTACGAGGTTAGGGAAGTGATCAACACTCCTTTCTTGGTGTATCACCGCTCTTAGTGTAGGTTTTCATTCCATGTATCTTTCTCCTGTCCTCTTGGAAGCATTAGATTAGGATTAGTCAGTAGTTTTCTTACATTAGGAGTAGTTAGTGGTAGGTAGGTTAGGAGCAGGAACTGGCCTTCTCTGGAGAGCTATCCCATTTCGCAATGTCCCACACTTAGGATAGTTCAATGTTATGCAATCACACCGAATTCCCTATCTCAAACTTAGGCCATTCGGGGTGCTATGATTTTGCCATAACAATTCCTAAGCGAGAAAAATAGTAATTGACTATTGTCTTGGGCCTCTTTTCTATCTTTGTTTCTTTCTCTTTGGTATTACACACCCTACAACCCAGTCTAAACTTTATTGATTTATCTTTCATGACTCTAGACACCAACATCCGTGGGACGTCGGCGCCGAGTGCCCTCATCCTTCCGGGTGCCCCAACCTATTTCTACTTCACCCACTCTTTTTGAACTTATTTTATATTTTGGGCATCTTATTTTCTTATAGGTCATCATTCCAGTTGTTAGGTATGAAATTCAACCAAGGGAATCATATAAATACAAAGCTATGTGACCAAAATAAAGGACTAAGCTCTAAGCATCTATTATCATCACCTAAGGTTAAATATAAAGGCATCTAAGAGCATCAAAGGCACCCATCTAGATTTCATTCAAGGGACAAGGAATTTATTTAATGCATACACTTCATAGGAACATGAAGTTCATTTTTCCATCCAAACATCTATTTACAATTGTACATTTAGCTATCGCACGGTATGATGTGCACTTGTACAAAGGGATTCCTAGGGAACGATTCTATCACACATGCACAAGGACTACATGGAGTCTGAAATGTAGTGAAATGCTCAGTTGTAAGCTCACTTAGTCAGGTGACCACCGGGGTCAGGTGATCAAACTCCCCATGTTACATATTTTATTTATAGGATTTGATGTAGTTTGAGAGTTTTTTAGGTCATCTTCTCCTTTCAAGTTATAGGTGAATTTTTGTGATCATCGAACAAAAATATTAGCGAAAACCTTGTGACACCGAGAAAATTCGAGGTTCCAGGTCATTTTCACGGATTACACGAGAGACTAGAAGAAGAATCAATGCCCAGTGCCCCGACCCGGTCTAGGCACCCTAGTCCAGGCTTATATGGAAATTCCATTTTTTAATATGCCCTTCCTATTTATCAGCTTTTCCCAATTTTCATAGCCTCGACATCAGCGTAAATCAACTAATTCCTTTACTCTCTCTCTTGTACCGTGGGTTTCACATTTATGAGCTTATTTACTTATGTCACCTTGTATCTAGTAGTTATTTATCATATTGTACATATCTTTACTCTATAATTAGGGTTTATACAAGAATTATATATTTTTAAAATAAATATGTGTCTTGGGATACGTTGGCGTGGACATCGGAGAAAAAAAAGACTATAGTTGTGTTTAAAGTTATATAAACTAATAACGTAATAAAAGTTTTTTTGCCAATTTTTTAGTTAAATTTTGAGTGGTAAAATTTTGGGAACTACACCTTCAAGAATTTTTGTGAAGATATTTTTACATCAATAACATCCCATATGTTACCCACTTTTTTCTACAGTAGATTTAGGAATATGTATGTTGATAGATCCACTATCTACATAAAATAATTAATTCGAAGGACATCTAAATATTACTTTCTCTTTAATGTAAATGCAACACAAATCAAATCTGCGTGAGCACAAAATTTATGTATATACCCATATTATATTCCAACATTAGTTTTGGTCTAAAGCTGAAAAATATCTCCAAGATAAGAAATTTCAATATATCCCATTGTTATCTTCATATCTCTTACCAAGGAATTACATATATGTAATAAATACTATTTTATTATTTAGAAAACAAGAAAGTTTTATTTGATGTAGGATCTATAAAACTCCCGATTTGGTTTTTCCTATAGGAGTGGAATTACATCTAGTAGAAAGTTGTTTTTGCTTTGATAGTTCCCACCTATGGATCGTAGCAATGAAAAATTTGTATCTTGTGATGCATTATCTGAGTTTTTTTTATAATTTTAAGTTATTCTTAACCCCATCTAATGTTTCCAAAAAGGGATTTCCATTGGTAGAGAAAGGAGTTATCAAAAACTCGATAACATGTACACTTTCACGGTCAAAATGAATTTCAATGCCATGACACACCATATTAGATGCATATGTTTTTGTGTTATCAAAATTTTTATTAGGTATCCTATGTATTAAAACATTTCCAATGATTTTTCCATAAAAATGAGATTAACGTAATTTACAAAGTTAAATCCATTGATTTTTTCAATCCCTTACCTAGGTTTTTATGTTGGTGAAAACAATTATGTAAAAATATGTGTAATGATAAAATTTCTATAATAAGCACTCAAAATGTAATTCATGAAAAATTTATTCAATGTGGGTAATTAATTTATTAACTTATGAATTGTAATAAATATTATGATACCAAATAACATAATTTTGAAATGTATTTCTATCCATATAAATTCTCACTCTATCAATTTTTGTTTGTTAACATAAGAAACATTATCAAGTAATTAATTACTTGTAACAAAAATAAAATCCCATACATTTGTGACCTGTTTCATCAAAATCACTTTGAAAAAAATTGAATTAGTGTTAATTTAAAAATCATCTAAATTTAAAATGTTCTCTTATTCACATTTGATTTATCTAGTGCAAGTACTTCTAAAACCATAAAACATTTACTAGTATTTAATTCTAGATTTCGATTAATGGACTTATGGTATGATTGTGAAAGGTAATGTCCCTTAATTATAATTATTTTATACCAGATGATTATATATATAAAATTTATATAAGACATAATTTGTCCCACACATAACCTTATAAATGGTATATCTAAGGGGTATAACATGTTCCTTCCCTTCAAACAAAAATTTTCCTTGATGTTTGACCTCTGTGGAAATAACTACAATCAACCTTTGTCCTCAACATTGACAATTTATGTATGTTCATATAAGAAATATTCCTCCTCCCACATTGCATCAGCTTGGTCTCGATTCTTCCACTTGATCAAATATTCATTAATTACATTATTTTACATCCTCTTAGTGTGCATCTCAAGGATTTTCTTAGGCTCCAAAATGATTAGGTCTTTTTAATTAATTGCAAGTAGCTCTACTTAGGATGTTAGTAGGTAATGAAAAACTATGGTGGAAGAATTGTCTCTCATATGAGGAATCAATATTGGTATATCCTAAATAATAATTTAATTCCTATCCACATTGTCATGGAAATTTGGTGATATGTGTACAAGTGATTTTTAGTTTTTGACTAAAAATGATTGTAATGTAGGAACCTTAGATCCTATCTCAATAATGTGTTACAATTGATGAGATTTTACCATATAAAATTAATTCACATGCAACCCTTTTAACTCAAACATCATTCCAGTTGAATGAAAATGCATGAATAATTCTTGTAAGTTCATCTCAATAGTACCCATTAGAATCCCAAGACAATAACAACTCCACCGATGGGAATGGAAAACATAGGGATATATAATAAGTAATTTCCCATGAAGAGTTTAATGTTATGCCATATTTTGAACAATTAATTATACTCCCATATATAACCATACATGGGAATTAAAGAGTATGGTAAATAAAACAATTAAGTTGTGTAACTAACTGATGGTTGATGAATTTGTGAGTACTCCCTAAGTAAATCAATATTGTCGATTATCGTCCTTTAGATGACCTATTACCTTAAGGGGTTTTGGTGATCTCACACAATATATTGCATGGTAAGATATGGTTGGGAATATTTAAACCCTATCTCATCATATATTTGTTAGAAGTAGAATGGATTGAGAGGGGATGAATCATTCCTAAAAATTTCTTATTTCATTTACCATTAATTTCAGCATCCATTAACATCCATTCATTCATATACATTCAATAAGATCTTATTAGGTGTGCACAATACATTCAAATAACCATAACACATGAGAGAGAACACATAGACACAAGATGTAAGTGGGAAACCATAATGGGGAAGAAAAACCACTAAAAATATGATAATATTACTCACAACAAATTACTCAAGTGAATATTACACATCGAAGATATTTCATTAGTGAGGCACTAACCCCACAAGGAGTACCAACCCCAAACCCTTGTTGATACTACCCATAACAAGAGACTTGCATGAATATGAATCATCACAAACTGCTTTGATAAGAAGACCACTTTGAAGATATGTTGTAAAAACTCAGCTAATGGTTATCTCAAAATTCAGCTCCATATTCCTTCAAACCCTCTTCCAACACACTTCCTTCTAACTCGCTCAATCTTGTACTTTCATTACATAATTTGATGAAAAACCCTTGCACACAAGATCTCCAACATTCCTCGACTCTTTCACACTTCCTCAGATCTGATTTCATGCCTTCAAACCTATTTCACACTCTCACTTGGGTTGCACTTTTCCCTCTTTATATCAAAAGTTCAAATTTGAACCCAAAACACTTACTTTATACCCTTCTTAACTCAAAAACATAATACAAGTCAGTATAGATTAATTATCCCAACCAATACAACCTAAAAACATAACAAAAAAACTCATAAAAATGGACCCATACGAGATAGTCCATGCTTAAACACACCAAGAAACCCCAAAATGGCTCAAAACCCCATCTAATGAACCATAAAATACCACAAACCTCATCACCATGATTATTAAAGCCAAAAATGACTCTCAAAATCAAATATGACATTAAAATATCATTCATGGTCATACATTAGATTTCAATAATAAAATTCCTCATAACTCTATCAAGAAGGATCATATCCTTTTAAAAACAATTATTTTCGGGAATCGGTCTTCACCTATAATGATATAGATCACCCAAGAACATATCAAATATAACATGTAACCACTAATTGTAAATCCAAGAACCTGTAGATCACATCCTTTCTAGCTAGAGCTCATGAAACACCCATCTATACAAACCACACTCACTTTAATCTTGAAACATTGAGTTTCCTAGAAAGATGTTTTGGAAGCATAACTAGTTTGCACCATGTATTCCACTTTCATGACTTATAAATTCATTAAATAGGAAAAAAATTAATCTCTTGTCACTCTTGAATTGATATAAAACATTAAATAATCCATCTCATGCATCTCTACCTCAATCTTCTAGCTTGAGAAATCCCATCCTTAAAACAAACAACCTTCTTCTTCACAAACTGAGTTGGTTGACCTATAAAATAAACTAATCATGAGACAAACAATATAACATTGTAAATACCTATAAATATAATTTCCATAAAATCTTACATATACTCCCAAATCTAACTGGAAGGCCTTTAACTAGGTAGATCTCTGCAATCTCTCACTTAGGCTTCTAGAGCTCAAGAATCAGTCTTGAGGCCAACTTGCTCCATCACCTCAATTTTTTTCCAAGATTAAAAATAATGGAAAATTCTTATAAATGTGTTATAAGCACTTATAAAACTCCAACAATCATGAAGAAACTCAGAACAATCACTAACCTTATGAAGCTACTTAAGACCATGCTTAACTAGATATATTCCAAATTTGACCTTCAAATAATAGGTCATAACTTTCTCATCTCTTATCAAAACACAACTTTGAAATTTTATTAGAACTATATTGGAATCAGGATCAAAAAAATACTTTAACAATTCTTAACTCCACTTGTATCTCCCCGTAAGTCCACTTTTACCATAGACTGCTCCAAATTGCCACCAAAACTAGTCTTCATAAGTAGGGTACAATTTTACATTTAGGACCTCAAATAGATATTAAACTATCATGGGAATCTAGAAAAAATCCTATAATGAAAAATGTCAATTTTTTCACACCTTATTGGGATAAATGTTCCAAAAACTAAACATCTTCAAGAACATGCATTTTTAAGTGGGGCCCACATATAATCACATGCTATAATACACATTTATATAAATCTAGAGGATTCCTATACAACATCCAATCATAATTTTTGTATAAAGAATCAATATATACTCGTTACACTCCTTTTTATCCACGTCGCTTTTACCTAGGGTTTAACTAGTGTTTCAAAGAAACTTATCTTCTTAACGATCATTCATAAAAATGTGATGATCAAAACACCTCATTAATTTTACTAAAACTTATTAGTTCTATGAAAAAACATCCCCAAAAATATTTGGGTCCCATGCAAAACATACAATTCACAACAAGCATCAGAATGTCCACTTTTAACACCGAAACTCACTTTATAAAACCCAGTTTTCCCAAAACTAATGTATCTTGCAAAATATTGTTCACTTTGACCTGAAAATTGTCATGAAACATATTGAAAAAATCCTATAACTTTCCATACTCACCATATAGCTCAAATAGTTTTGAAATTCTCTATCCATAATGAATTACTCATGCTTTCTTAGCTTATCTTCACCTTCTTACTTCCTAAGTACCATGAAACACTATCTAACCACCAAGAACTAACCTAAAATTATCATAAATTCCTGGATACCATAAAAATTATACTACCATGCTCTAATAATACTTACTTTCTCCAAATCTCAATTCACCATACCATACTACATACTCTAGGACTAGGAATATGCCTATAATGACTTCTTTACACCATTACATCACGTGAAATAACCTTGTAGACCACATGCAGACTCTAAGACACTCTTGAAACATCAAAAAAACCATGATTGACCTCATGTAAACCTTCAATACACTTTGTAGGACTCAAACTATGACCATACACACTTTGAACCATGCTCCAATACCTCATACAACACAAAACATGACACTACCAATTAGCCTTCATGTTTGACCTTCGACCGACACTTCACGGAGAGTGATATGACATGATGAAACTCTTTTCGATCAATTGTATTAACATAAACACTAAGATACAATGGCCAATATTATCTCCATGAGTTTTTAATCCATATCTTTATAAAGGATCTATTGATCTTCTTTTTCAAAGATAACTATGTCCTATAGTATATTTTATATCACAATTAAAGATTAATAATTTTTTTCCTCTTTTCATTAAATTGTTGTGGAGTTAAATTGGTAGGATATTAAAATGATAGTGTAGGATAAATATGATCTTTTATTCTTGGTAGGGTATGCTCCCTCATATGTAAGAACTTTTCCTCTACCGTATGTGCCATGATAATTGAATCAAAACATTATGTGGATTAAATATTTAGGCCTCACATTCAATGATGACATTAATAAATCCTAAAAACATGTCATTCAAATTATCATCAATAATTGTATCTATTTGTAAAGATAGATTTTAGAACTAATGAACATAATCATTATTTTGTCCTTCATCACATAACATTTAGATAGTGCTAAATTAGTTCTCCAAATATAAGGATGCCATTATAACCTTCTACCCACATTGTATTTTATGTACATCAAAAAAATATCCATTTGGTGGATCTAAGTTTTTTTATTATTGGTAAATAGTTTTTTGAAAGGGACTATACCCTTGTATACAAAAGGGGCCTAGAAGCCAGAATAGGAATGAAAATCATAACAAAAAGGATCAAGATCCAAATGAGACATAGAAACCCAATGTAACCAATGAGCAGTTACCCCAAAACATCAAACCAGTTTGAACACTGTGCATAAGAACAGCCAAAAAACAACAAAAACAACAAAAAACACGAAGGAAGACAACAAGAGTATCCATAATTACTTCTTGGCGGCTTTGTCGATTTTGGATTTGATAGTCTGCAAAGAGGTGAACATAGCCAAAGTTGTCATATGAGTAGAGTCAGTAACATCCAACTATTGAATGGTCTGCTTGCTTTCCTTTTCTCGTGCCCCAAAGAGTTGCTGGTATTCCACTGAGATTAGAGACGTTGCGGACATGTTGCTCAATAAATTCTTCGATTGCACTAAAAATAGCCATATTATGGTCATGGCGAGTCTTGGCTTTCCCTAGACGGTTGTCCAAGGAGTTCAGTTTTTTGTAGATATCTTCAACCTGTTTATTATCAATATCAACCTCCTCCTCCTTCTTCCTCTTTCCTTTTTGCTTTCAATGAACATGTCAACTTCTAAGGCTTCCATCCTTTTTGTGGATCTCTCAATGTGTGCCTCCTGTGAACCAGTACTACTAATATGCAGGAGGTTATGAGAAGTTTCCAAGTCCTGAGGAACGCTCCCCGAAACAGGGGTATCAAGGTTCAGTCTTTTGGAAGACCTAGTTATAGGTCTGGTCGAAGTGGAGGCGAAGGGGTGGGAGCAGAGGTGGGGGGATGACAGAGGGAGATGAGGAGGAAGGAAAAGGGGTGATAGCAGTGGTGATGGGGATAGAAGGAGAAGAGATGGGGGTAGCGGCATCGGTGCGGGGAAGAGAGGGAACAGAGATGGGGGAGGTTGGGATGTCGGGAGACCTAAGGAGACAAAGCTTATGCAACAAGAAGATGAGACCCTGATGTAGAGGGACCACACGTGCATGCTTTTGGAACTCCAAAATGGAGCGCTCAAGAGAGTTAAGAAAATAATGAGGGAAGCATACCATGAAACTTCTGTGGAAGTGATTGAGGAACACAAGATGCTTTGAGGGCACTGTGATGAATCTCCCCTCCAAAGAGATGTAACGCACCATCATACGGGTGACCTCGTCAAAAGGTAGAGGGATAGAGCTGACCTGCAAACCCGCCGTGTGCGAAGACCAATTTCTCATTACCCTCAACAAATTTTCTCTCCTCAGCACTTGTCAATCCTTTTATTAAAAAAGTGGTACCCATCCATGCCAAGGCCTGTTGCTTTGGCTATTAACTCTTCATTGATCATTTGGTGGATCTAAGTTATTAGATCATGGACATTAAATTTATGCATTTCCACTTTCTAGAACATGGCCATCCTCGATTGTGTAGAAGTTTGCAATGGATTTAGTTGAGGTTGATTTTTTCTCAAATTTTGAATAATGTTTTCCGAGATCATCCAAGAATAGATTTCTCAAATCCATTTTAATGATCATTATTTATTGAAATCTACACATATAATACATACTTAAGTTGGATCACATTATGATCCATTGAGTAAAACCCTAAAGTATAAGATTCATTAATTCTAATTACTCGACCCAATATCCTCTTTATAAGGATTTGTTCATGGTGTTTTAGAATTCTCACCCGACCCCTAGTTTGTGGTCCTGCCATAACAAGGGATTGATCATGCATAAATAAATTTTCCCCTGTTAACTGAATTTGACTAGAGAATTTTAAAATATAGATGACCTCAAATATAAAAATATGAATAATAGGAATAAATTTAAATTTGAATATCATGAAATTATAAAGAATGGGACCAAATGTAAATTTGAATATCTTTCCAAAATATAGATAAATCTAATTTTTTTGAAAAATATGTCGTAGAGAGATTTTATGAAACAACATAAAATTGGTATAATTCTCACAAAACTAGGGAAAAATTCTAATTTTTTTTACGAAACTTTTCATGCCACTATTCAATATCTTTTTGAAAATATATTTGAAAAAATTGCAGCCATGTGAGGGATATAGTGAAAAATAAAAATATTTCTAGAATTGATGTTGTGATACCACTTGTAATGGAATTACTTGAATAAATATGCTAATATGTCATAATCTATAATATAGTATTAAGAGAATTCAAGGTGGGAACCTCTTAAGTGTTCCAATAATAGAATTAATACAACTTTTCATGCCTATGGGAGATATTTACACACACACACACACACACACACACACACACACGTTTGATTTTGAAAGGTCATATCCATTCATTATAACTATTTTATACATAATGAATAACTTGCTAATGATTATATATATATATTTTATATAAGTCATAAATCATCCCTCACACATCCTTATAAATGATATAGGTTAGGGGCATAACATTAGATGTACACTTTTATTAACATCATTAGTGAAGGAAAAAAGGACATTAATTGGGGTGAGATTATGTATGATAATGCATGAACTCAAATAAAATGGGAAAAAACCTACATAATTTTACATGAATTCATATGTAATGTACACTATTTCTATCTATGGTAAATAGGTTGACCTTTTAGGACCATTTATAAAAGAATCTAATTTTATCTACGATTTCTATACCCAACTTACACACGAGAATAGAAAAATACATTTCATGAGAGTGAACTATGCATTCACTACATTGATTGTAAGGATTTTGGAATGGTGTACAATTGATAGGATTTTTAAAGAATCGAAATAATTATTCATGGCTTATGTCATATTGTTTTTTTGTAGGTTTTTCTAGTATTCCTTATAAACTTCTATCTTATGCACTGATAAACTCATTTGCATTAACTTATGTAGATAATTGGATATAATTCAAAGAGTATGTCTTGAAAGGAATGTTCAAGGGATAAAATTCCCCATTTCCATGGGCCACTATGTATTCATGTTTTGAATTGATGCACATAATTTTGAGAGAACAAATTTTCCTTTCAACATGCACCCATTTTTCAAAAGAGTCACTATTTATAGTAAAAAGTTCATTAATAGAATTATTTCACTCCATGCAGCCTATTCACATGTGCCCACTATTAGATATTATTGGTAGGAATGTAAGGATGGATTTTAATTAAGAAGGGGAACATATGCAAGGGTATCCTTGCATAATGTTAAAATATTCATATTAGATCATGTTCTTGGAATCATGATAGATGATAAAAATGAATTATGTGGACATGAAGTTGAAGCATCCATCCAATATTACCCTCTTCCTATTATTAATTGGTCATAGAATGGAAAGGATAATAATTATGATCTTAAGACTCATATAATACATACAAATAATAAGTGGTATACAAATAAATTAGCTTCTTTTAAAGCCGTACAAAAGGAAACTCTCTTAGGTCAAGAAGATGAAAATTATCCCTCAACTCATCGAGAATTATAATACCATGGTATATACCTAAAATATGAATGCATATGCTACTTTAGAAGAAGAAAAAAATCCAAAATAAGTTCCTTAAGATAGTATTGATGGAGAAAGAAACTCAAAATAAAAAAATATTATTGTAAGGGCTCCCACATCTCCTCTAGTATTAGGTGAGAAGACTCTTGTTGAAACAAACTTTTGGTCCTCATTCTCATCCCACTCTAAGTATACCCATATCAAACCAATCTAAAGTAGCTATACGTGGATCTTCACTTCTATATGTAAATCCTCTCATTGAGGATAAAAGAAAAACTTATCCGAAAGCCACAAGTCCTAACTATTATATTGTAGCATGGTCAATTAAAGGTACCTCAATACTAGTAAGGTGAAAACCCACTTATCACCTATCTTCTAATCCTTTTGGACATAAATTTTTGTAGATTGTAAAAATTATAGAAGAGGTCCATGTATCATAGTATCAAGACTTGCAATTGGTTTTAGTCTAGGTTAACTCATTTCAATTTTATTAACAAAAATTAATTTTCAATTGTACAATAGCTACAAAGTCAACATAATTCAAGAAAAAGATAGTGATAAGGAAAACATATAAGATAAATAGAAATACTTAATACTTGAATAAAAACATAAACATGTTTTAGAATGAAAGGAATTAAGATATATTTCTATCGGAACAAATATCAACCTTCATTTATTGCAATTACATAGTTTTATACATCATGAGGTGACTATTCAGCTTATCGGTCCCTTATTTTTTCATATAAAAATAGGATATTCTCATTCTCTATCTATCCTAGAGAGCACTATATATCCTACACCTTGTCTTATCTGAATTATGCATATACAATAGGATTGAATTATCGTACAAAATACATTTATTTCATCTTTCGGATAATTTTTACACTCCGACACTTTCCTAGACATAAATAGTTATCTCATCCTCGGGACAAAAGTTTTTTCGATGATTTAGGAAATGTGTTTTCCTAATCTTCCTGAAATATGATAAATACTAATTACAATGCACATTATTATACTCTTCTAGCGATGAAGAAAAGAGGATGTCATATACTATTTTTCATCATCGCATACTACTTAACCACCCTTTCAGTGTTCTAATTAAGTAGACTTTGCTAATATATTGTGTTGGGGTTAAAATGTCAAGTGGGGATACCATTTGGTGGACCACCACTTATGACCATTTATTTAAAAGTTTATCGAATAAATTCATATCTCGTATTTAACAGAGATAAAAGAGTGAGACGGTGTGGCCATACAACCACCCTATAAATTTAGGATTATCCCTCATAGGATTGGTACCATTTGATAGTGATATATACTCAAGCTCTTTGATATATGTGAACTATAAATTTTGGAGACACTAGTATGCAATTATTTCGTGAGATCGAGGAGAGAAGTGGAAGTACTAGGTTAAAGTGTTGATAAATTCTTAATACAGACAGTGTTTTATTTTAGTGGGGTTTTTTCCTTCGAGTTTCCCCACTTTAAATCTGTGTCTTCTGTCTCTTTTTACTTACTGCTATTTCCTTTTAGATATTGTTATTACATTTTGTAATATACACAATATAAACATCTTGATTAATGTTTAAGTTAATGAACATCATAATCTATAATATTCCGTAATTACTTTGTGGATGTATAATTTGTTAATTAAAAATTCCAATAATTTCCCTAACATCATATCGGAGCGGTGATTATGCATGTGCAAGATTGATTTGGATGCTTTTAATTTTCTAGAGTGAAGAATTTTGAAGTTTATTTATGGATCTATGAAGCATTAGTTACTTCACCATAGATTTGAAGATAATTAGGTTTAAAATTCCAATTCCCACCCAAATATTTTTGAAATATTGGTGAAATATTGGTTAACTGATTATTTAAATTGTTTTTTTACATTTGTATGTATAAATATGTGTTTCGCAACTTGTTTTGGTCGTTTGCTGATCTGAAAATAATCAAGTTTTTATCTACATGATCTCGGACCCTTGTAGGTTTTAAAAATTTTCTGACAATTTTCTCCTTTTAAGTAATCAATTTAAAATTAATGCAATACAATAAATACAATTGCACAATGATTGATTACGGAGTTTGGCAATTGCCTACGTCTCGGGTTCTTTCAAACCGTTCCACTAGTCAAAAATTGTAAGTTACAATAGTACTTTCACAAGAAAACCTAATGGAATTTCACTTGCCTCTCAGTACTCCATTTCTTCGAAGACTTCTAATTATCAGTCGAATCATTCTTCAACTTCACATCGGCCTTCTTGATGCTATCAATGCTACCCTCCCTCCGACTCTAGATCCCAATCTAGGATTTACAAGTGATTAGTGTGGCTCAATGGGTAGTTTTCATTTGCTCCCAATTACAAATATTCCATCTACCATTGCCTAAAAATAATAGGCCAATAAACAATATTTGTCTATAGTAATTTTAGGATTTTAATATAGTTTACAAAACTATATTAAAATTTCCCTATTACTAATTCTCCCACATCCCACAATTAAGCTTAACAAAATAATAAGCTTCTCGGGCTAATGTGTGTGCCTTTACAATGAAATGGGTTCCCTATTTATACAAAATTAGGGCCCTTAAAATAATGCAAAACTATTTATCCTTAGGCTAATAATAGCCTCATCCCATAGCATGTGTAATGGGATTAAATCCCTAGTTGGCGGATTGCATGATTAATGGGATAAAAATCCCAATTTGGGTGGCATTGTAATTGTTTTAGGCTTTAATAAGCCTTTCCACGTAGGTTTAAAGTGGTCAAAGGACCACTTGAGGCATAACCGCCCCACCTCCTTCTCCTCACATGGAAGCTTCCACGCATGACCTTTCATGCTCCCACCGCTCCATCACCACGTGGTCTTAGCAAGTCATTGGGGTTGGTGGATTTTTTTGACCGAGCCATGTGGTGTGCTTTGTGACCACCGAGATATGTGGGAATGTGGTCTCACCAAGATTCGACCCAAACATTACAAATTGAAATTGTATAGTAATATGGTGAATAATATAAAATTCAACCATATAATACTATGATATTCAAAATGAAATATGGCTAAGTGGTGGAAATCACATGGTGGCTTGTGGACCCACCATGTCGCGATAATACCATATTCTACATGGTGGCCGGGCTCCCCTCCGTTAAAAAAGTTGAGCCTCTTGTCGTGACCACCAAATTTTACGCCTGTCGAAGACCGGAGGTCAAAAACCAACAAATGACTCCCTTTTCATTTTCACCACGTGTCACAGTGTCCATTGGTCCAATATTGACTAGTTGACTAGAGTTGACTTTCTTGTTGATTGAACTTTGACCGGACATAACTAGAGCTCCCGATGTCCATTTTTCACATTCTCACAGTTGATGGAAAGCTCTTGCAATGATCTTCTTATGCTTGTCACAATTTAGGGATGTTTAGGGAACTTTTGATATCAAAAATGATCCCCTGATCACACCTCCCCACTGAGAAAGGATTTTTGTCCCAAAAATCTTATATTGGAACATTTTTTCATCTTGTCCTAAATCTGGAAACTCTACTGCCACCTTGGAAGTTCTGTTGTAGTAGACCCTTTGGTCTCTTCTCTTGTAACCTTCTCACTTTGACAAATTTTCTTCGATCCTGGACCTATGGGTTATGGGCCCATGATGCTTCCATTGCGCCACTCTGATATCCGAAGAAGACCTCCACGCCTCCGTTGTATGGTGCTAAGTTTATGAATGAAACCTCATGCTCCTACTATGCGGTGCTAAGCTTCCAAATATCTGACAACAAGGATCTTCTTTTACTCTATAACATAGCTCCTTGGCTCGAGTTGATTCCGTAGAATCCAAACTGGTTTGAAGGAACTCCATGTTACTTAGAGCTATGATTGATCCAATGTTGATGATGGATAATGAATTGTCCCCTTTTTAGACCTCAATGCCTCCACTGTGTAGTGTTAAGTCTCTTGCAGACCTCAACGCCTCCACTGTGCAGTGCTAAGTCTCTTGTAGACCTCAATGCCTCCGCTATGTAGTGCTAAGTCTCTTGTAGACCTCAATGCCTCTGCTTCATGATGCTAAGTTTGATGATCAACTACCATTCAAATGTGTGGTCACAATGCCTTGACTCTGAATGACATTCCGAGCTAATATTTTGAGAGCTCCTTTTGTTGAAAAATTATATCAGGTACCATTCTGCTAGATGCCCATGATGGATCTCCAAAAATGAAGTTCCCTAATGTCAATGTAAATGGTGATTCAACTACCATTTTGCTACACGGTCACAATGCCTCTACATAGAATGAAGTTCCAAGCTGACTCCTATGAAACTCTACTATCTACACAAATGGCAAATCAATCTCCAAGCTTTATATGAGTCAAATCCTGTATTCAAGTTGTAACAGGTACTCACAAGCTGATTAGGAGATATGTTTGGAGTATTAATCAAATTTTCTAAGTAAGAAAATCCACTTGAGTATGGTAAACCTTTCTCTCAACATTTTCTCATAGAATCTGATCTCCAAACAAATATTGCATACTATTCATCAATCTGAATTATGCAATATATAATTGAAAAATTGTTGACTTACCCATTTTAAAGGACTTTCACTTTCAGGTATTACCTGGTCCTGGGTTGAATTGTCAACTGGTGGTGGAGTAGAAACCTCTTTTGCCTTTGCAATAGGCCTCCATTCCATCTTTGGCTTGCCATTACTTTGATGGCGAGATGGATGTAGTTTCCAACAATTGTCCACCCGGTGCCCATTCCTCTAGAAATGAGCACAAAAATTCCTCTTAATATCCTTCTTCTGGGATGAGGAACTCTTTCTTCCATTTCTCGACTCTACATGATGAGATTGGTCTTTCTAATTTTCCGTGTTCCTAATGAACGACATCAACTTCTTCATTAGTGTCCTTCTCTTCCAACATCTCCATAGAATGATTATGTAATCCACAAAAAGTACATGAAAGAATTTCACATCTTCTAAAAATCATAACCATACTTCTTAAGCTGAAAAAGTGGATCAAAAGTTTTATTGTGCTTATGATTATGGTAAGAAACTAGAGGTGGAATCTCATTACCTCTTCACTATTTCTCTTACCACATCCTACCTGTGACGATGAAGCACAAATTTCATGCTCAGAATCTTCTTGTAGGACTAGTGGGGTATTCACTTTTCTTTCAAAAGCTTGTCTCCCATCAGCGTTCTTGGAGCATTCTCCAATTTCCATTCCCGCACTAGAAAAACCCAAACCTGCAAAATGAGGATGATCCTTGACTTGTATTGGGTTAGCAATGCCTTGGCCATTTTTACCAAGGCCTCTTCCATCAAATCCCATTTTATCTAGTAATTTGGATCTAATGCCTCTAGTATGATTTTCAAACAAACCAAAGACTTCATTACCTAAATCGAAACCGAATGGGAGGAAGAAGAAGATTCGGTGGTGAAGAACTTACAGTCATGCATCATCTACCTTGGTCACTTTGCATCTGAAGTTGAAGGTATTTCCTTTCTCTGATCACCACATTGCAACCTTGCCAAGAGCTCATCCTTGGTTTGTAGTTCCATTTTTAAGCGAGCATTCTCCTCTTCCAAGGAGTAATGCATTGATCACATGAGAGAGTTCTCTTCCTGGATCTGGTGATTATAATATTCAACCTCATCGAGCTTCACATGTTTAGACATATTTACCATAGTGCACTTGTACCCCGTTCACAAAACTAAACCAACTTGTACCAATCTTGAAGCAATCACTCTGTTAATCAGATTTACTTGAAGCAAAAATGGAGCTAAACTAGCTCTGATACCAAATTTGCTTGGGGATTAGCAAGTTTGCAAGCCATAACCTACTTTGATACAAAACTTGCTTAGGGATTAAAAAATTTGCAAGCCAATAACTTTGATATGATACCAAACTTGATTGGGATTATCAAGTTTGCAAGCCAATAATTGCTACGATACCAACTTGATCCCAAAATAATCAAGTTTTTATCTACTGATCTCGATCCTTGTAGGCTTTAAAAATTTGCTAACAATTTTCTCCTTTTATGTAATCAATTTAAAATTAATAAAATACAATAAAGACAATTACACAATGATTGATTATGGAGTTCGGCAATTGCCTACGTCTCCGGTTCTTTCGAACCGTTCCACTAGTCAAAACTTGTAAGTTACAATAGTACTTTCACAAGAAAACCTAATGGAATTTCACTTGCCTATCAGTACTCCAGTTCTTCAAAGACTTCGATGATCATTCGAATCATTCTTCACCTTCTTGATGCACATCCTTCAGCTTTAATCGGCCTTCCCGATGCTATCAATGCACCCTTAGCACTCCGGATCACAATCCAGGCTTTGCAAGTGATTAGTGTGGCTCAATGGGCCTATTGGGTAGTTTACATTTACTCCCAATCACAAATATTCCATCTACTATTGCCTAAAAAATAATAGGCCAATAAACAATATTTGTCTATAGTAATTTTAGGATTTTAATATAGTTTACAAAACTATATTAAAATTTCCCTATTACTAATTCTCCCACATCCCACAATTAAGCTTAACAAAATAATAAGCTTCTTGGGCTAATGTGTGTTTATAATGACACGGGTTCCCTATTTATACAAAATTAGGGCCCTTAAAATAATGCAAAACTATTTATCTAGGATAATAATAGCCTTATCCCATAGCATGTGTAATGGGATTAAATGCCTAGTTAGTGGATTGCATGATTAATGGGATAAAATCCCAATTTGGGTGGCATTTTTGGAAGGAGGGGATAAGATTCCATATTTGGCAGTGGAGTAATTATTTTAGGTTTTAATAAGCCTTTCCACGCAGGTTTAAAGTGGTCAAAGGACCACTTGAGGTATAACCACCCCACCTCCTTCTCCTCACTGGAAGCTTCCACTCATGACCATGCATGCTCCCACCACTCCATCACCACGTGGTCTTAGCAAGTCATTGGGGTTGGTGGATTTGTTTGATCAACTTGAGCCATGTGGTGTGCTTTGTGACCACCGAGATATGTGGGAATGTGGTCTCACCAATATTTGACCCAAACATTGCAAATTGAAATTGTATAGTAATATGGTGAATAATATAAAATTCACCATATAAGACTATGATATTCAAAATGAAATATGGCTAAGTGGTGGTAAGCCACATGGTGGCTTGTGGACCCACCACATCGGTGATAATACCATAGTCCACATGGCGGTCGAGCTCCCCTCTGTTAAAAAAGTTGAGCCTCTTGTCGCGACCACCAAATTTTACGCCTGTCAAAGACCGGAGGTCGAAAAACCAACAAACAACTCCCTTTTCCTTTTCGCCACGTGTCACAATGTCATTGGTCCAATATTGACCAGTTGACCAGAGTTGACTTTCCCATTGACTGAACTTTGACCGGACATAACTAGAGCTCTTGATGTCCATTTTTCACATTCTCACACCAATGAAAGCTCTTTGCAATGATATTTCACACTGTCACAAATTAGGGATGTTTAGGTAACTTTTGATATAAAAAAATATCCCCGATCATTTTTAGTATAAATTCATCATCTATAAATTTATTTTAAGTTTTTCACATTCTTTATAGACGTTATAGCTGATTTTGGTTGTGTATTTGAATGTTATCTTTAGATTTAGTTTTTACGGAGATTATATGTTTGTTAGATGATAAATAGATTTTTTAGATCGTTTCATTTTTACAAAGTCCGATCCAATCGTAAAGTGCCAAGTGGCTTCGCTTATGATAGTTTTTATTTGGATATTTTCATTTTCTATGAAGTTACTCATTGTTGCGAAGCTTGAACCAATCATTTTATTCCATCTAGCTTCACATTTCTCAAGATTTTAATAGATCTTTTCATTTTTGCAAAGATCAAGCCAATCATACAACTCCATGTAGCTTCGCCTTATTATATTTATTGATCTTTTTGTCAATTGTGAAGCGCGAGCCAATAAGGGCTTTCCACCTTTTTTTACGTAGTCGACTTGTGTTAGTTTTCCTCTATCACTTGCAAAATATGATCCAATAGGAAATCTCCAAGTCGCTTCTTTTATCATGTTGTCGCTTTGTTTAATATTGTTTCTGTCTTTATGGAATTTGATCCAATAGAATTTCTCCAAGTATTTCGTATTGTCGCCTCATTGTTTTCTTTCTATGACATTTGCGAAATTCATGCCAATATAATTGCTCCAAGTATTTCACACTGTCGGTTTTTTGTTAGCTTATTTTGTCATATCTAAGTTTGAGCCAATAAGAATTCCTTAAGAATATTTACATTTCGTATTTGTCAAATTTTTATTCATGGAAACAATTATCCACTAAGAATTAGCCACATTTTCACAATTGTCAGTCTTTGTCAGAATTACAAAAAGTGAGCCATTAAGAAGGTTCCACGCGTGTTTAGTTTTTCCTTTGATAATTTAGGTTACAATGTGAAGTATGAACCAATAGAAAAATGACATGTACTTTTATATTTTCTCTATGTCGAACTCTTTCTTGATTTTGTGTTGTCAGTCTTTTGATTAAATGTGTCGCTGGCTAACTAATAAGATTAAGCCACATTTTCATTTTTTAAAGACTGTGTCGATCTTTTTCAGGGATTGTGAACCAATAGAATGTGTCCAATTTTTTTCACAATTTGTTTGTCCTTTGTTATAAGCGTGTCGAAATGTGAAAAAGAGATCCAATAAATAAACTACACATATGCACGGTTGTGAAAATTTTTTTCTATTTATTGGTATTGTGTCTTATTTATTACATTGTAAAGTGCAATCTAATAAAAAAGAATCACATGTCTTTGTTAGTTTTCCCTTTTTCCGTATGTTCCTCTATTTTTGTCACTTTTTTAAAATTTGTTATGGACCCAATAAACTATCCATTTTAATTAAATTCCAGGGACTTCACATATGCCTGGGGATATTCTTTGGAATTTTTGGGAAAGATGACACGTGCCTCTCTTGATATTGTTGATCATGCCACATGTCACCTCTTACTTATTTGTCCTTTAATTTGTTTTCTAAGTTATTTTAAAATTAATTTTCTTTTAAAAAGAGTTGTAGCTTGAAGTATCGAGCTTGGTTGACCCACTTGTAAACTCGACTAAAGTGAGTTATTTTTTAATCCTATCGAGATGTGCATCTTATGTGTCGAGTTAGTTATGTAGCTCATGATAAGATATCTCAATTGTGACTCAGAATTTCTCTCCCACAGGGAATTTGTTATTTTTATTTAAATCGTGTTTCGTAGCTGTTTTGTGTGTGTTTTTTGTTAAAATATAAAAATTTCTAGTTCGGCTAGTTTCTCAATTGATAAATCTCAGTTATTGAATGGAAATAATTATAGTATTTGGAGAGTAAGGTTAAAATCCTATTTTATGGCAAGAAATATATGGGATCTTGTAATTAGTGTGAAAAAAAACCCATTGGAAGACAAGAAACTTGAAAATCTTAGCTCCTCCTCTAAAATATCATAGGAAGCTTTGTCCATTCTATTGCAGAGCATAAAAGATGAATTTTTAATGCATATAGGTCATATGGATTCTCCTGTTGATTCTGGAAGAAATTAGAGACTATGCATGAAGGAAGTCATTTGTCTAAGATAATTAAGCTAGTTTTAGAGCTATTTACAACTCCTATGAAAGGGGATGAGAAAATAGTTAATTATTTAGCTAAAATTAAGAACATTAAAGCTCAATTAGATGGATGTAATTGTGAATTGTTTCAAGATAAACTTATGTATTTCATTATTCAGATAAATATTCATGAAAATTTTAGAAACTATATCTCTATTCTTAACTCTAAATATTAGAATGAGAATGATTTGCCTGATTTAGACACTTTGTCTTCTTTGTTAATTCAAGAAGAGTGTGTAATGGAGAATTTTGATTCAAAAGATACTGCATCTCAGGCATTTTTCTCTCAAAATCATAAGTCTACTAAAAATAGGAATAATAGTAATCCTAATTAGAAGTCTAATATCGATCAAGATTTAAATCCAATCCTAAGTCTAATTCTGTTAAAAATAGTTAGAACTTTAAATTCAAATTTAATGGAACATGTAATAATGTGGCAAAAATTTTCATAAAGAGTCTGATTGTCATGTAAAAACTAACAAATCTATTAAGAATACTATAAATAGTAAATCTAATAGTCGAAAAAAGATCAAAATCATGAAAATATTGATGAGCAGTTTATTGCCTTGTATAGTACTCTCTCAGCTTCAAATGACAATGAATGGATCCTAGATAGTGGTGCCTCTAGGAACATGACTGTATTTTTGAAATTATCTCTAGATATTGTAAAATGTGAGGAAAACATATATCTAGGAGATAATTCCATCATTAGATCTGAAATTTGTGGAAATGTTAAATTGTCAAATGGAATAATTAGGAATGTCTTGTATGTTCCTCAATTGAAAAAGAATATTTTTTCTTGCTCTTAGTTAACTAAAGAAAACTATAAAGTTGTTTTGCTTATAAGATAAATGGTATGTAAAAGATAAACTTAGTAATGTTATTGCTTCTAGTATTTAGAAAAATGGCTTATATATTTTTGATGGATTTTTGTCTGAATCTTTCTTTTCTTCCTCTTCTAGGAATGATATTCAGCTTTGGCATGAAAGATTAGGTCATGTAAATTTTATAAGTTTGTATGAAATGTCTCACCTAAATCTTTTAGTTGGTCTTTCTAAAATGAAATCTAATTATGAAACACGTGAAAGTTACTTCTATGGTAAACAACATGTTGAACCTTTTTAAAAACATCATGATCTAAATTCCTCTCATATATTAGATTTGATTCACGGTGATGTTAAAGGTACACTTTAAGTTAGTTCTCTCAGTGGATATTTGTATGTTTTTTTGCTTCATTGATGATTTCTCTAGGATGACTTGGTCTTATTTCATTAAGAGAAGAAGCATGATGTCTTGTCTAAGTTTCAGGAATTTAAATCCTTAGTTGAAAATGCTTATAATATGAAAATTAAAATAATTAGAACTAATAATGGAGGTGAATATGTCAAAATTTTTTTTGATGAGCTTTGTGTGTCATGTGGGATTCAAAGAGAGTTGACTACTCCCTATTCCCCATTGTAAAATGGCATTAGAGAAAGGAAAAATAGGTTTATCTTAGAAATGGATAGGAATATGATTCATTATTATAATGTGCCTAAGTTTCAATGGGCATAAGATATGAACACTACATGTCTATATATCCTTAATAAAGTACCTACTAAATATCTTCATCAAGATACTCCTCATGAAGTATGGAAAAATATAAAAATATATATATTTCCCACTTAAAGATATTTGGTAGTGCTGATTTTATCTTTATTCCTAAATATAGAAGGAAGAATTTTGATCCAACCTCCTTCTCTTGTATTTTTGTTGGCTATGGTTGTAGAACTAAAGGTTTGATATTTTATGACCCTTTTAAACATAACATAATAAAAACATGAATGTTCATGTCTTGGAGAAGAAATTTTATGATGCTTCTTATGAACCCTCCTCTATTTCTCATGAAATAGAGCATGATAATACTTATCTTAACAATATGGAAATAAAAGTTCAAGAGGATGATTATCTTGATCTAGATATGATGGAGATTGAGGTGGAGTCATTGCTCAAATGCGTTGCATCCTAAGATTCCTAAATGGGCTCAAAACCTTGTTAAGGATTCTCATTCTGTTAATCTTAGGAAGGTAAATTGTAGTCAACATTCTTATCATGCAAATTGATGACCCTATATGAGGTTGAACCACAATTTTTGAAGAATCCTATCAGGATGGTAGATGGTTTCATACCATGCAAAATGAATAAAATGTTTTAATTAAAAGTAACACTTGGGAAGTAGTCGCTCCTCCTTCTAAGAAAAGAATTATAGGATCTATGTGGTTATATAAGATCTCATATAAATGTGGAGGATAAATTGAAAAATTCAAGGAAAGGCTGGTAGCTCATGGTTTAACTCAAAACCCTGGTCTTGACTATGCAGAGGATTTTTCTCATGTAGCTAAAATGAGCACTGTTAGAATTATTCTTGCTTTGGCTGCCCAATATGGTCGGAGATTAACCAAATGGATGTTAACAATGATTTTTTTAATGGTGGCTTAAAAGAATAAATATACATATGTCAACCTAAAGGTTTTGAAGAACTTGGTAAGGAACTATATGTGTGTAAGCTGAAAAAAATATTTGTATGGTCTTAAACAAGCTCCTAGAGCTTGATATGCTAAAATTAATAGTTTCTTTCAGGATCTTGGTTTCTCTAACTACTATTATGATAATGATTTATTTGTCAAGTTTGAAAATAATCATATTATCATTATTGTCTTATATGTTGATGATCTTTTGATTACTATCAATGATAAAAATTTAATTGTTAAAATCAAAGAAATATTAAAACAACGTTTTGATATGATTGATTTAGGTCTGATAAATCATTTTTTAGGAATGGTTATATTTCAAGATCATAAATCTATTATTGCATATCAATCTCAGTATGTTGTGAATTTACTTAGAATATTTAACATGATTGACTGTAAACATGTTTCCATTCCTATTGAAGTTGGTGTGAAATTAAATCCTAAACTTGCTTGTGCTAAATTTGATCCTACTCTGTATAGACAACTAGTTGGTAGTCTAATTTATTTGACTATTACTAGGCTTGATATTTCATATGCAGTAGGAGTTGTTTCTAGATTTATGCAGGATCCTTATGAGGATCATTGGAAAATGGAAAAAAAGAATTCTGAAATATATTAAAGGAACAATTAATTATGGTCTATTTTATTCTTCTTGTGATGATGATGCAAAATTATTTGGTTATTGTGATTCTGACCATGTTGGTGATGCTATAGATAGAAAATCTAATTTTGGATATTTTTTCAAGTTGGGTGTAGGTGCCATCACTTGGAGTAGCAACAAGCAATCGAAAATGTTTATCTCTTATACTTGAAGTAGAGAGTATAAAAGTTCTATGGAAGTTACAAAGGAAGCTATGTGGCTGAAAAGACTGTTGGATGAACACCATATGGTCATTAAAGGGAGCACTAATATTTTATGTTACAACCAAAATTGCATTTCTATTGCAAATAATCCAGTTCATCATCAAAGGAAAAAGAATATCAAGGCTCACATGCACTTTATTTGAGAGAAAGTCTTGAATGGTGATATTGATCTCAAGTTTTGTTCAACTAAAGATCAAGTTGTAGATATTTTCACAAATCTGATGTGTTATGTGAATTTTTACAAGTTTCATGCCTTGTTGGGCCTATCAGAGTTTCCATTGAGGGGAGTGTGCATGAAAATGCCACCTCTTAATGGATGTTGTAAACTTCCAATACTTCCTCCATTTTGTAATAAGTAAATAGTCATAATATGTGAGTTTACTTGTAAATCCCAACAAAGCATTAGTTATGGGAATGCCTTGGTTTATAAAAGGATCCATAATCTGATATAAGTCTTCATATATAAAGAACTTGTCTTAAAAAAATTGTATGGGAATATATGTATGATTTCCCTTGTTTGCATGCTAGCTTGAATCACTACTGTTAATGTATGGATTTGTAAATACTTTTGTAGAAAAAGGTAAATTTAGGATGTCTTGTTTTGTTTTCCCACTTAACATTAAGGGGGAGTGTTGGGGTTGATAATTTCAAGTGGGGATACCATTTGGTGAACCACCACTTATGGCCTTTTATTTAAAAGTTTATCTTATAAAATTATGTCAGTATTTCACAACTAAAAGCGTGAGACGGTGTGACTGCTCACCGTCCTATATATAAAGTATGATACCTCACAGATTGGTGCCCGAATTGATAGTGATATATGATCAAGCTATTTGATATATGCAAACTTTAATTTTTGAGACACTAGTCCGTAATTATTTTTGTGAGAATGAGGAGAGAAGTGGAAGTGTTGGGTTAAAGTGTTGATAAATTATTAATATAGACAGTGCTTTATTTTAGTGGGGGTTTTTCCTTCGAGTTTCCCCACTTTAAATATGGTGTCTTCTTTTTATTTTTACTTACTATTATTTTCTTTCAGCTCTTGTCATTTCATTATGTAATTTTCACAATATTAACATCTTGATTAATGTTTAATTTAATTACACATCATAATCTATAATCTTCGGCAATTACTTTGTGGATTTATAATTCATTAATTATACATTCCCGTAATTTACCTAACACTATATATCCTAGAGAGCACTATTTATTATATAGCTTGTATTATACGAATTATGCATATACAATAGGATCTTATTATCATACAAAATACATTCATTGCATCTTTCCAATCCTTTTACACTCCATTACTTTCCTCGACATAAATAGTTTTCTCATCCCAAGAAAAATCATTTTTTTTTTCATGATCAAGGAAATGTGTTTTCCAAATATTCCTAAGTTGAGATGAATAAAAATTACGGTTTGCATTATTATAATCTTCTTATAGTAATAAAAGAGGATGACCAATTTTACTACTTTTCATCCTCTACATACTACATAACCACCCTTTTGGTGTTTTAATTAAGTATACTTTCTAACATACTCGCCATTCAAAGTTTCAATATATCAAAAATATTTCATAGTCCACTCTTGTGGATTATTAATCTATGTGATCATCCTTACATATACCTATCAAAATTGCACAATTATAATTCAAAAAAAAAATATTACCTACCAAAAATTATGTTGTTTCTTTCCTTATGGATACTACTTAGGTTGTTTGGGTTGTTCTAGCCGATTAAATGGAGTGAAAGGTGGAGGTTTCATTATCTAATACTATTTGATTATGAGTAGTATAATATGTGGTATGGAATATCGTTGGGTATTCCTTATAGTATTTTAGTGGGGAGGAATGTTTCCAAGTCTATCTTGAAAACATGCCAGTCTACTAGTGCTTCATTCACTCTAGATAAGTATATCTATAATTGTGATAATACTTGCATTAATTCATATAAATAATAATATTTGGAATTTCCTCCATATTTCCCATGAAGATTGATGGAATTATGGATTTATCATTGTAGCATTTGCAATCGACCCCTTATTGCTTGAGCTTAAACTCTAGAAAAAAATATTACATAACATATGAAACTCTTATTCTTACATTCGAGTCCCTGAAATTTTGAAGCCTATAGGGATGTTCGTAATTCCTTATCCATATCTTGATCATTATAATTAGTCAACATTTTACCTTTCATCATCTTTCCCACATTTCTATATGTTTTGTTATTGACCATTGTATTATGCAAACTGAGTGTTCCAATCCAAAAGTTCAAAAGTGAGTTGCTTCACTTATGTCTCAACTTGTTGTAGCATTTTGGTGTATTATTTCAAGAGGATTTATACATCATTCACCTTCTTATTAGATTAGACCACCCGCAGTTTGAGATTCTTCATAGTTTATTTATCCTTCTATTTTCTAGCGCGCATAGTTAAAGTTACATTTTATCACTTATTACTTTCTCACCTATGGTAACAATAACAAGTTGTGGATAGTTTTATTTAATTTGAGATTTGATATTGCACATGGTTATCATAACCGTTCATTATTTGTGCCATATATATTATGTCTACTCCAATATTTTCTTGCACTATATGCACACCTTATATCTACATATGCGGTGAAACTTCTCCAAATATACTTAGATGGTGCTCACCAATTCTTGGGAAGTATTATCTTGTGAAATAATCTTGGTGATCTGTGGACTACAATGTGGATGTCTGATGTGGGAGGAGGACCAATATGTATTTTCTTATTTACACAATAAATTTTCTCATGGACTAAAATTTTTATGTGTCTCATTCCTCAATTTCTTTCAAAGATGAATGTTCGCACTTGAGGTTTCGAATTTTGTGGCACTTACTAGAAGTAGTTGTGCCTAGTTGATTGTGCATGCTATCCTTCTAATTTTTCTTGTCTTCTCTACCCCGGATATGGATTTTTATGTTTTATATTTTGTGTCCCTTTGAACAACAAGCGCCTCTACTTGTACAATTTCTTCCATAGTTTTTGTGCATCCTGGAATTTTATTTCTTTCTCCTCTTTGTCGTTTTAAACCTTTTTTATTATATATTCCTTATAACTTCTTCTCTCTTCTTTCTCTCTTTTAATTTATTCTTGAATTATTATATCTTCTTGACCTTTTACTACTCCTTTGATTTCTCCTTTTTCTTTTCATTGGCCTTGATATTGACTTCTTATTTCTCTATTTTATCGGTTTTCCTTCTTTGTTCTTTGTTACATATATTTATTTCCTCCATGGATTTATACTCTTTCAACTACATAGTTTCTTGTTTATTTTTCTCATCCTCTTGTGCTTTTTACTTTCTTACTTCCTCGTATTTTTCTTGTGTAACCTCGTTTCCATATTCTTCTTGATTTTTACATTATTAATTATATTATTTATATTTTCCAACATTTTCTCGTACGTGATAAAATATGTCATGGGAGTGGTTGTGTAATCATAGTTTTGGTTGCCCATTATAATTTTGTAGGTTACATAAAAATTTCCTCTCGTGTTCCCTAATTTGGAGGAGTAATTAGATCATGTGGTCAAGGAGAAGGAGCAAGTATATTCACTATTTTTGCAAGGAAAATTTTGAGATAATCTCTTTTACCCCTTTATGTGCTTTATTTTTCTTCCTCTTCCACGCCCATTCCTCTCTTTCATTTGCAACTTTCCTTTTAGCTTAATATGTGATGGATTTTTACACTATATCCTCCTACTTGAGTGAATCCTTGGTTGATGTGTTGAAACCTCAACCTAGAATTTTTCTTCTCCAGACAATAGTGATTTTCGCACTAACTTGTATGGGATGGTGTTTATCCTCTATTTCTTGTTGGGTGTCACTATTATTTCATCATCCAAATCATAAATTTCAATCCCTTAAAAATGGTTCAACTTTGGGTTTGAATCCTAAATCCTTAAGTCCTTGCATTATGTTCTTAAAAATTCAATCATGTGTGATATCCTTTTACCTACATTGATCATGAGAGAGTGTGGTGCATAAAGAATATTCACCATATCTTTACACTTTATTTTTGAGTTCATAGCTTGCAATTTTTACATTATTTTCCACATGAACCACTCTCTATCTTCAATAATGTACATAATTTATCACATGTATTAATGTTCCATTGTAAACACTTTTCATCTAAAGAATTTTATCTTATCAAAATTCAGGTCGGAGAAGCAACCTAACAATCTTGGGTCTATCTCTTCTTATAGTTGAGTTCTTGTAGTTTGTATAATGGAATTTTTATTTCCTTTCATCTACCTCCTTATCTTAGGTTCCTTTTGTTATATGGGTTGATATTCAGCCCCCGATTGCATAGTTACGTGTTGTAGGCCTCCCAAAATTGGTTTTGTTGTCTTCTCGGTGCACAATGGTTACACACATGTGAAAATCATGGCATGATATCTTCTTATATATTGGGATATCTCCATGTTAATGAATAATGGGACTATATTTGGGTTATTATCATGTGTTTTTGCAAGGAAAAAATTCATAGTTGATATATGAAAAAGATACCCCAGTGTTAATTGTTTTTCTTGAAAACCCTCATAAGCACCTCTCCAAATTAGTATGCCCTCCATACCATACCCATCTTGACCCTTGAGATCCATCATATGTGTTGTACACAATTTACCTAATGTTTGAAATGTTGAGACAAGGTGACTCACTTCTTTTAGTATAATGCTTTCAAAGGAGAATTCTTCAGTAAGCTTAGAAAGGTTATTTTTGGCTTTTCAGGGACAATTGTGCATCCTCTAGTACAAAGTTAAAGGATCAAAATCATTGGGAAGTGGTGTTAAAGAGTCTAGAGAATATATAAATTTAGTTAGTAAATTTTAGGGAATATTTGAAGGTTTAGGAACAAGTATAGTGAAAGTGGGTTTTTTGAAGGTGAAGGAGCTTACAGTTCAAAATAGTGCCTGAGCTTGGAAAGGTGATTCTAGGAGCTCCGTAAACAGCTTAGAGGTAAAACGAGATATCAATGTAAATATAAATTTATTATTTATATGATGGTAATTTCACATTCTGCATAAAACTCTTTCACTTCTTTCCACAACCCATTTTTAGCATAAACACCTAGCTATCTTAAGAAAAAGACTATTTTTTAGGGTGTTTCAAGAATAATTGGACCATGGGACCCATCCCATTCATCTCATAAGGTTTTTGGAGTCAATTTAATATAATGAAGTGCTAAAAACATCCTCTGGAAGCTCCAGAAACTTCATCTTCAAGGCTCTCCTCAAGGTAAGCTTTCGGGACTTAGCCATTTTCACAGTGGACACATGTCAACCTAAGGTGAAGGTGAATTTTTGTGTCCCATATGTCCCATAACTTTGGGATAATTGGGATAGTAAAATTCACCCATACCTAAGTAAGCCTCTTGGACCTCCTCATGACCACAAAAGTCTCTATGAGATCTTTTTCCTAGTTTCTAGCCCTATTGTCGTGCAATCACAACTTGCCACTTGTCAACCTAGGGTGAGGGATTTTTTTACCCCATTTGAACCATCACTTAGGTATAATTGGGATGATAAAATGTTCCCTGTGATTTTCTTTTCCCATGGTTCTCCACATGACCACCGAACAGTCCCATGAGACATTTTTAAGCCCTTTCTACTAGTCGCCTCGTTAAACCACAACTTGCCAATTGTCACCTCCACATCGGGAAAGTTTTCTTCCCCATCTACCCCATCCCTTTGGGAAAATTGGGGAATTTTTTTTTCCCCACCTCTACTCATGCCATGGTCCTTCATGTGATCCGGTCTTAGCTCTCGGGTGCTAATTGCTAGGTTTTCTTATCTCCTCCATCGAGCAATCAAACCCCACCACTTTTCATTCTCACATCAAGGTGAAATTTTCTACCCCATCTATCTCGTCCCTTGGGAAATTTGGGACAAAAAAATTGCCCCATTCCAAGTTGTTGGAAAACCTAAAATTTCACTAAGTTCTTTAACTCACTGTTTCTTCTTTCTTCCTTGCCCATGCATGAAAAAAAGATGCTAAAATGTATAAAAATTATTATAACTCATTTCCACTTCATTTTTTCTCCATGAATCCATGAATGTTGAGTAAAAACACACAAAAAACCTGTAAATTATCTAGACACTAAGCCCAAATTTCAGAGAGTTGTCCTATGCTCAGAAACTTGAAAAAGCATCATCAATGGAGTAAACTAAGCATGTAAAATTATCAAGAAGTTCAAATTTAAGAAAAAAAAAAATATCCCAAAATAGCAGGTCCTGGTTCAACCTACTAAAAATAGAAAGTCTTTGTTTTGGGTGTAGAAAGTTGTAGTTGGCTCTATTTTCATTCATCTCTCTACTTTTTGACATCTTCATAGGGTTTTGAGATAGTGGATATCTCAAATAAGGTAATCCATCCTTCACAAGGGTCTTGAGGCATCATTTTGGTTATAGTTGTGTACAAGAGTGAGATAGAACACCATAAGGCATAGAAGGAAAATAAGAGACATTGTGCAATTTGACAAGATATTAAAACAAGTGTCAAGAGATATATAGATAATTATTGTAAATCCCCAATATGGTTAGAGCCATTCACACCCCCAAGTGAGTTGGTTGAGTGAGCTCAGTGAGTTATTCAAGGTGAGTTGAGCCAATTGAGCTTGATGAGTTGGTTGAGTGAGCTCGGTGAACTGGGAGAGATGGTTGGGTGAGATGAGGAGAATTTGATGGATTTATATTCTCAAGATAAGAAGTGGTGATTTATATCAACATATTTTTTTGCATAAGAATCCAGGTATGTCTTCTATGAGGTTAGAACATCCTCATGGTGATCAAGACTTGATTCCAAAACAATCTTCTTTAGGTGCTCCAGCTGACAAACATCATGTCGAATCCCAAAAACTTTTCCATGGATTCAAGAAATGTTTGAGTAAGCTAACGAAAAGAGTCTTGATATCATGATCAGTCTTAAAGAAATTATAGAAATATCAAAGTCCAAGTGAAGAAATAAATCCAAAAAAACTTCCCTTCTTCACGAAGTAAAAAAAAGAAAAGGAGTTTGTAAGAGAGGAAACTCCTTTACTTTTTTTGCATCCACCGCCGTGAATTTTTCTCAAGTTTGGATCTGCATCATTGATATGAAATATGGAATTCTCAAAAGTGCAATCTCCTAGTTGGACTCTTGTGGACAAAATACTTTTAAAATATTGAATGATGTCTACAATTGTGTTCAAAAACTTGAGTTCCCGCCACACATTAAGGAGTCATTATTAGAATAACTCATTTTTTTTTCCGGAGTTAGTCAAGAAAGATGGGTGAATCTCTTTCCTTCAATGAAGATAACTTAGAGTCCTTGGCCAACATCAGAAGTTACATTTCTGTAATTTTAATGGATCATGAAGGATGGCTCAGTCAATGCAAGAAGATCAATGATGTCCCTAAGACATGGACCAAGGTGTTGGGCTTTTTTTTGCATTCCAGAGGTAGATAAGTTGACATTTGTAGTAGCTCAATTTAGTAAGGAATTCAAGGAATAAGACCCCTTTCTAGAGAATCATCTCCATGAAGCATGAATCAACAAAGTTCTTCATCGCAAGGAGTTTCTTCATTAGATGTGGAAACTTCTTCCCTCTTCTCTCTTTCCCCTTTCTAATTCTTCATTATACACATCATGAATCATTTTTTTCTCATTCACTTAAGTGACTTTCTAAAGTTAAATTGTAAAAGTCCCTTTAATTTATAAAAAGGGAACTTATTTCTCATTTCCTAGGAATATGTAAAGTCACAAGTGAATGAGATCATGAAGAGTCATGTGGGGGATAGGTGAAAGTTCAATTACCATTTCTATAAATTGGGATGGCTTCTCCATTCGAAAGGATCCTAAAATCCATATTTTGATAGTTTTTATTCTATATTTATGGATTGTGGCTTGTATGTTGAGATTTGTATCACCAACATAAGAAATAAAATCTACATTTCTTCCATTTCCTTTTCCTATGTGTTCCTCTATTTTTATCTCTTATATGCACTTTGTAAGTATAGTGATCAAGAAAGAGCTTTGTATCTTTGATGAATGAATCCAAATAACTGTGTGTCTGGGTTTGTTTGTCTCACTAAATGGATTCATTATTGATTTCCTCTAATTTAATGTTGAACTACTCTGGTTATTGGGTGTGAATTTTACTTATTTCTACTACTCACAAAAATAACCTTCCTTTTTCTAATTTCTCTCCTTCATCCCCATGACTATAATTTACTCCCTTGTACCCCCATACAAGCATTTTCCATAGGTTCAGTGAAGTGTTCCTGTGTGATCCCCATGGCCTATTTTTCCACCCCATAACAATATATAGGATTAGATTAGTTTACATTCAATAATGGTTCCTCCCATACACAAGAAGGAGGGGTGTAGCCCCATGAGAATTGGTGGAAATCAACTAATTTTCCATATGAAAAATTATTTCACCAATAGTTTTTGGATGACTCTACTGGGGATATTTTTCCTGTGCACCCATAAACATCTTTGAAAAAATACAAAAAAATATATATTAAAAAACAAATAAAAATCATATTTCAAATAAAAATCAAATTTTGAAGGTGAATCTATCAAGGAATGAATCCATGTCACATTCATTTCTCCTACACACAATGAAAAAGTTTGAAGATTAGAGTTTAGTACCAATGAGTGAAAATGAAGAAGAAGAAGATGATGACTACCAAGAAATGCAAATATTTTATCAACCCTCATTTTGGAACATCTCTTCTTACAAAGAAAATAAGATGTGAAGGGAAAGAAGGTCCATACAATCTATGCATAAGCCTCCAAAAATACTTTCTAGAATGGAGAATATTGTTTTTTGTGAAGACCTTGTCATCAAGTCATGGTGGCTACAATTCAAGAAGAGTGTTGCTAAAAGAAAGAAAATGGGAATCTCACCAACTGAAATGATCGAGAATCCAAGAAATGGATGAATAATATTCATAAGAGATATGAGATGTTGTATGAAGTGACATGATGGTGTAGAATCCATTGAAGGTAATATTTTCAACTTCACATAGCTGACCAAGAAACTCATAACATTGTCTTTCATTTCCCTTCCTCTAGATGATTTTCTTGCATATGGAGATGAAGAAATGGATGTTTTGAGAAGAGAATATGTGCAAAGGCTTCTAGAGTGTGGAAGAAGGAAATTTTGATCTCGAAGCCTATCATGAAGTTTGGAAGTATGCATTGGCCTTGCAAAAGAAGGTATGAACATCTTGAAGCACTTCATAATTTTGAGGAAGAAGAAACTCAAGAAGATCTTGATGATTGTCCACACTATGAGGTGTTCATCCTAGAATATTCTTGTGCACTTTTGATGAATGTCATATCCTTGAACCTTCCTGATGAGAATCAAATCAGCACCTTGGAGGATGATGAAGAAGACACAATAGTTGAACCTCCATTCATCAACTCATTCTGGCTCGAGGCACATCCATGGGAGAAATAATGGATTCAAGAGAGGAAGATTCTTTTGTACATGACAGATGATCCAATTCTTTCTAAGGACTCCATCAATCATGAAGATGTATGAGAAATTAATCCTTCATCTCAAATCAAGATGATGAATTTGAGGTAATCATGGATAATCTCCTTTCCAATTTTGATTCTTCAAGTGATGTAGAAATGTTGAATGATGAAATGGAGATAGTTGGAGAATCAAATTCCCTTCTCGATTCAATCATGGATGAAAAAATGGAAGAGTTCAATTTCTTTAAAACCAAGGAGGATGAAAAATTGAACATGATCTCTCCAGGAGTTGATTTCACCATCCTCACCAAAGGAGCACAATGATGATCATCATGGTAAGTATAAAATCTCTCCTTTTCTTGTGAACAAGAAGATGCTACAAGAAATGATCAAGATAGAGTTGAAAATTATTCTCATATTTCTGCCCAACATGGTTCTCTACTTCCCATCATGAGGATGATGAAATGGATTTGAGCTCAAAGGTGTGCCCTTCCCATGTAGCTGGATCTCTTCTCCTTGTCAGAAAATGTTGAAAACCAAGTATGCCATTCTTAAAAAGGTGAGACTTGGATGATAAAGAAATTAAAGAATCAGGAGAATGAGGATGTTTCAAATGAATTATGGCCATGTGTGATCATATTTTCAATCATATCCTTGAAGCCAATGGAGTGACTCTCCTAATGAAGATGATAATGAGTATATGGCAGGTTTGGAAGAGAAATCCTACAAAGACATCTTTGAAGACTAGCAAAAGAAGTAAAGAAGACCCTCAACTCAGTCTTGAGATCTTGACTTGGGCCATGGAAATGTAAGATAGGTATGATGTAATTTTTTTTCTCCTTTCCATGCACCAATGTTTGATGATGATACGGAGAAAAATAGATGAGCTTGATGTCTTCCTCAATGCATGGGTGGATGAGAGAAAATGAAGGTAAGTCTTCCTCTTTCTTGTTTTGTGAAGAAGATCATAAATGAAAAAGAAAAGAGATTCTTGAATCTCCTATGAATATTCTCAATCTTGAAGACAACATCTCCACCATGGAGGATGATAGTGAGAAAAATGTTGAGCTAATTTGTATTGAAGAAAATTGTTCAGAGCAGATGCAAGAGTCTTGTGAGTGGAGTCAAGGTCAACTTGTTCTCACTACCTTTGGATGCCCTACCAATGTGGAACAAGAATCCATACTAAAATATTCACTCAAAGGTGATGAATGCTTCCATGACCAAATCAAGGATTGTAGTTTTGAAAATGATGTCAAGGTCAATTTTGAGCTAGTAGGTATTGACAATAATTGTTTGGACAACAAAAGTGAGAATGTGCATGACTCTTGTGAAAGGATTCAAAATCAGATTGCACTCACCATTTCTAAAGCCCAAATGGTCTTGAACATGTTTCCATGCTAAAATTTAATCAAGAGGTGATGAAGACCTCTATGTTAATGATGTGTCCTCTATTTTTGAAAGCACTTTCTCTTAACAACAAAGTGAAAGTTTCAAGAAGTTGTTGAATGGGAGGAGAATCAATTTTTCTCACTTCTTCTAAGTGCCTCACTAATTAAAGGAATGATTTCATGTTGCAATTCAAGGATGATGAATGTTTCCAGGATAAATGCAATGTTTCCATTTTTGAGAACATGAAAGATTGGCTTCTCATGATCATAGAGCATCAAGTGGAGGCTACAAGATACAAGAATTTCAAATAGGTAAAAAAGTTTTCATTGGATGTAAGAATGTTTTCAGTGCATTATAAGTATGAAGATGGAATCTTGGTTTGTCTCCTTCTTCTCAAACCATGTGAAAATCCATCACAGGAGCATGGTATGATTAGATAGTGATTTTTGTTTCAAAGGTTGGATTTCAGTCCATTTTCCATGATGGTGTGTACTTCTCCAAACATGTTGTTGGGTATGTGTACATTATTTCCCTACCTCTATAAATATCCTTCCCATAATATAGTTTCCCTTTTATGTCATGTGTGTTTTTTTTCCCACTTTTGGTGTGTTTCCCTTCCATGTGTTTGTTTGTGTGTGTGTTTGTTTGGAAGAAATGACTCCATAAGCCCAATGGACAAGCCAACTAGTCCACACAGTGTCTTGAGATTTTGGGGTTCTTGCTTGATCTTTTTCCTCACTGCACTCAATCTAGAACATGTCCCCAAGCTAGAGCCAATTGTTGTCATGTGTTTTGTAAGGGAAAAATTCAATGTTGAAACATGACAACTATACCCTAGTGTCAAAAAATTTCTTGAAAACCTCCTAAGCACCTCTCTAGATCAATATGCCCTCTTTATGCCCATTTATCATATCCTTGAAAGCCATCATATGTGTTTTATACACTTTCCATAATGTTGGAAATGTTGAGACAAGGTGACTCACTTCTTTTAATGCAATGCTTTTTAAAGGAGATTCTTCGAGTAGCCTAAAAGGTTATTTTTGGCCTTTCCGGACAGTGTGCATCCTCCGGATAGAGATGAAGGCTAAAAATATCTCAAGAAGTGGTGTCAAGGAGTTAAGAATGTTTAGAAAGTTATTTAGGAAGATTTTAGGAGGGTTTTGAAGGTTTAGGAACAAGAACAATTAAAGTGGGTTTTTGAAGGTGAAGGAGCTTGCAGTTGAAAATAGTATCTAAGCTTCATCAAATGATTTTGGGAGCTATACACGGAGTTAAGAGGCAAATAAATACTCATTGGAAATATAATTCAATTATCTACATGATGGTAATTTCATATTTTTCACAAGACTTAGGCTTCTTTCAAGGAACTCATTTTCAAGACACACCATGTTGTCCTAAAAAAAGGATATTTTTGAGGGGGTTAAAGGAAAAATTGGATCTTGAGACCCATCCCATTCATCTTAAAAGTTTTTGGGATTAAATTTCATATAAATAAGTTTCACTAAAAATCCTCTAGAACTCCGAAAACTTCATCTTCAAGGTCTCTCTCAAGGTAAGCTTTCGATACTTAGCCATTTTCACTTTGTGGACACATGTTAGCAAAGGTGAGGCACATTTTATTTCTCTCTATCCCATCCTTTCCCTTTTATGGGAAAAAATTACACCCATAAAATGCCCCAGTTATGCCCTCTGGTTCATCACATGACCTTATTGAAGCTCCACAAGCCCTTTTCACCTCACTCCAACCCTTCCCGTTGACCAATGTAGTTGTGCCACTTGTCATCACCCGGGGTGAGGGTGTATTTTTTCCCCATTTTTTCCATCCATTGGGCATATGGGGACAAGAAAATGTACTCCTCCTAGCTTGGCCCATTCATTCTTCAAACAAGCCTCATAAGCATTTTTTTAAGCCCTTTCTCCTCCTCCTCATCGAACCACACTTCCCCACTTTTCACTCCATATTAGGGTACATTTTTCTGCCCCATATGTCCTTACCCATGGGATAGTTGGGGAAAAAAAATTTCCCATCCCCTACTCATGCCATGGTCCTTCATGTGACCCAATTTCAGCCCATGGTGCTTAAATGCTAGTTTTTCCTCTCTCCTCCATCGAGTAATCAAACCCCACCACTTGTCATGCTCACATCAAGGTGTATTTTTATTCCCCTCTATCCCATCCCTTGGGGATTTGGGAAAAAATCCCCCATTCCAATTTGGTGGAAAACCTAAAATTTTACTAAGTTCTTTAACTCACTACTTCTTCTTTCTTCTTCCCGTGTGTGAAAAAACACTTGCCAAAAGTTTTAAAACATTATAACTCATTTCCACTTCATTTTCTTGATGAACTCCATGAATTATGAGTAAAAATCCAAAAACCTGAAAATTTTCTAGACTCTTTCCAAATTTCTCTAGAGTTTCCATATGCTCTAAAACTTGAAAAACTTCATATTTCAAATGGGTGAATGAGAAATCTCGGTGATATTTTCTCGGTTGTTTCTCATCCCAGGCACCTTACAAGAAGAACATTGTAACAAAAAAACCAGATGGTGATCTAAATTTTTAATGGCAGCAAACCCTTTTTGTGCCCCTAACCTTTTCTTTTTCATTTTCCAAGCATTCCGACAAAGCGGATTGAGGTGAAAATTTGAACATGAGATCTCGGGAGCTAGCCTATTCCAATGAACATTTTCATTGTAAAATGAAGGTGGAAGTTATTTTTTAAAAATAGTAAGTATAATGTGTTACTAAAAAACTTACTAAAAATAGCAAGTCCTTTCCCATAGAATAGTGCACTCAGTGAATAGTGAAAATGATAAACTAGGTAATTTTGACCAAAATGGAAAAAAGTATAATAAAGCAAAAAAAAGGCAACTTTATAAAATAGGAAGTTTCCAAAAATAGAAAATCATCATCAATGGAGTTGAATGAGTATTCCAGATGATCAAGAAGTTAAATTTGAGAAAAACATGAAAAACATCCCAAAATAGCAAGTCTGGTTCAACTTGTTAAAAATAGAAAGTTCCATTTTGGATGTAGAAAGTTGCAGTTGGCTCTATTTTCATTCATATCACTATTTTTGACATATTCATAGGGTTTTACGTTGGTGGATATCTCAAACAAGGTAATTCATCCTTCACAAGGATCTCGAAGCATCATTTTTGTCATAGTTGTGTATGAGAAAGTGAGACATAACACAATACATGGCATGTAATAAGAAAAAAGAGAGACATTATATAGTTTGATAAGATATTCAAAAAAGGGTCAAAATATCCAGATATCATCATTAAAAGAATTAGGTTGGATCCATTCACACTCCTCGAGTGAGCTGAATTGAGTGCATTCCCCATGAGTTTTTCAAGATTTGAACCGTAGATAGTTGAGTTGTTTGACGAGATGGTTAAGTGAGCTTGGTGAGAATGGGAGAGCTAGTTGGGTAAGCCAAGGAGAATTGGTTGGATTGAGATTATAAAGAAAATAGGGATGATTCATATCATCATATTTATCTTCATAAGCATCTAGGTATGTCTTCTTTGAGGTCGAAAAATCCTCATGGTGATCAAGATTTGATTCCACAACAAGCTATCTGAAGGTGCTCTCAGTGAAAAACATCATGTCAACTCTTAAAGATCCTTTTCATGATTTAATAAATTATCAAGAGTGAACCAAGAAAAAATAAACTTCTATCATGCCTAGTCTCAAATTAATCTCAAACAACTTTAAGTCCAAGTGAAGAAAGAGGCCTAAAAACATCCCACTTCTTTAGTGGCATCTCAGGTAATCAATATGTTGAAAGTTGCTAGGCCTAGGAATGAAAATCCTATTGAGGACATGACTCTATCAGACTATGATTTGACCCACATATCATTGGGTCAAGCTTCACACGGAGTGATTCTCACCTATTTCATAATCCTCTTCCACCTCCTTGCTCAAAATGAAAGAATACAAGAAAATAATTATGCAATTGGAGGAACAGTAAAATTTATCAATGCTCACATTCAACCCTTCTTGGAACCTAACTCAAATATTCTCTCCCAATAGAAGAAATTCCTTCGATCAAAAACATTGATCTTTAAGGTGATTAAAGAAATCAAAGGATACATGATGCATGGGAAGGCCAATGAGAAATGGATTGAGAAAATCATTAAGAAAAGGGACATTATTTCTAGATATCATTTCTCTCATCAAGTACGTTCTTGCAACTTTGATAGAAGTAAAGAAAGTAAAGGAGGAGTTTGTAAAATAGGTAATTCACTTGGATGAGATGTTTTAATTGATATCGAGATGATCTCCTTCAATCTCACACCCTCATGAGTAAGAATGTGTTTTCATCCACTTTGAGAGAGAACTTGTCTCAAGTTTGGATCTGCATCATTGATATGAAATATGGAATGCTCAAAATTTCAATCTCTAAGTTGGACTCTTAAAACATGATTTTTAAATATTGAATGATTTCTACAATTGTGTTCAGAAACTTGTGTTCCCACCACTAAATTAGGATTCATCACCGAAAGAACTTATTATTTCTGTCAGGAGCTAGTCGAAAAGAGGAAGGTGACTTGCTTTCCTTCGGTGAAGATAAATTAGATCTCTGTCCAACATCGGAGTTGCATTGATGTAATTGGAATTGATAATGAAGTATGGCTCATTAAATTTAAGAAGATGAGTGACGTCCCTAGGACATGGACCAAGGTATTGATTTGTGTTTGCATTCTAGAGGTAGAAAATATGACATTTGCGGTATCTCAATATAATAAGGAATTCAAGGAATAGGATCTCGTTATAGAGACCCATCATCATGAAGAATGAATAAAATAAGTTCTTCATTGCTAGGAGTTTATTCATCGAGATATGGAAACTTCTTCCCTCTTCTCTCTTTCCCTTTTCCTTCTCTCCCTCTTCTAATTCTTCATTGTACACAATCATGATTTTTTTACTCATTCACTTAAGTGAATTTCTAAAATTGATTTGCAAAAGTTCCTTTAGTTTATAAAAGGGAACTTATTTCTATTTCCTAAGAAGATGTAAAGTCATGCAAGGCCCACATAATAACATGATAATTTTTTTGGCTTACATTGCTTGATACATAACATCACATAGGATCACTTAGGATAATGTATAACACATGAGATGTTTTGTAACCATGGACCCACATATATAACATGAAAAACATAATGAACATCAAATCCACATGTCCAAAATGATAAGGTACAACAACGACCCACGACAAGATACAATTACTCACAGGCACTTCCCATAACACATCATTATTTATGGTGAAATATTTATTTCAATCCTATTTTTATTAGTTGACTATAATTGTTTGAAGAACACATAACATGGGACCCTTCATTCCTTTACAACTAGGTTGCATGTTTTTGGTTTAACATTTCACCTATAGTGGTTTCTTTAAAATTCGCTCGTTTCTCTTGTGAAAATAACTTTATATGGCATGGTTGTGATTAGGAACGTATATTCACACATGCATATTCTAATATTTTACTTAAGGATTTGTTTGAGAGAGCCATGTTTACTTGGTTTGGAAAAATAATCTCGTTATGAAGGAAAATTCACAGGAAGAAAAAGGAAGGTTACTAGATCAATAGAAAACCTATCTCGAGTTCATTTCATAGCATTGATTAATACTAACAATACACTCTTTTCATTTTCCAATTATTACAACCAACTATGTAGGTTAACTAATTAAGTTGTATCATTCTTGATTCACAATCCGTTTCTCCAATTAGGAATTCATATTTTCACAATCATATTATGCATGGAAGGGTACATTACACTTGTGTTCCCATTATAGATATTTTCTTTGAATTTAAGTGACGAATTTCACATTTCAAACTACTTTTGTTTCATCATCTTAAGGATTTACTCCTAATAACAATGGGTTAATTACATGTTTCAACCATAAATTTTACTTCTGAGTGATCCTAGGTTTAATATATTCCTATCTACGCCAAGGGTTCTACTAACTTTTACAAGTACAAACTAGAGTGCAATTCCTGAACTCACAAAACCTTGGCTATAACTGAAGTTATCCCATTCTCAAGGCTACATTTTATTATTTCATTAGCATCATTGTTTAATCCACATTTATGCAAACAAATCATGTGATCATGCATCATATTTGGTTTTTTGATTTATTAGGTTGTTGTATTAGTCATGGAGATCTACTTTATTACATTCATTTTATGATCACATTTGACATTTTAGTTGGTTTTGACATCATTCAATGGCATACCATTTTTCGTAGCGGTCATTCCTTAGTTTAATATTATTTACCCTTTCACTAACTACATTTATGTTGTTACTTTGATATTGTAATAACATCATCTTGGAACAAATGTAATTCATATAACAATTACATAACACTTACGGATTTAAGACTACAAGGAGCACGACCTCACATAAGAAAAATCATTTCATTGCTCTTAGACACGAGAGTATTAAGTGTATATTGCAAGAGAGATATCCCAAATAATCTTATGCATTACAAAATCCTCCTAAGGACCTATTTCAATTGTTGGGTAAATATGCAAGTAATTCGAAATGTAGTCTCCACTCACATAATTTATATCTCACAAGAGATCAATCGTAGGTACAACAACCAACTATCTTACAAGGCTTTGGCCACCCACTAGGTAACAAGGTAAATTATGGACGGGAGGGTTAAATTATTCATGATATGGTCAGACCTACAACACCTAGACATGATCACCTCACTCATCCCAATATGATAGGTTTCACAACATAAAATCACCACCTCTTAAAATATTCAGGAAAAGGTCCTTAATAAGACGTCTTAGGTGCAAAACAAGAAGATGATTAATGAGACCGAGTATTTTATTAACACAATCAATGTTTTATACCCTGGAAAAAGACTCAAATGGGGGAGGAAGTACAATAGGCATTATAACTCATCATTTTAATTTCATTAGTTTTGATGAGAGGAGATTCTACCTAACATTGTGGGTGTTAAGGAAATAAACCAATAATTAACATAGAAAAATATTAGTTTAATATATTTATAACATAGGTACAACATTGAGCACAACTTCACATCTAATTCAACATTATAGAATATAGGCACATTGGAATTCCCTTTTCAAAATATACATAGAACAATTTTTCAAACAACAATACATATTATTATTCGATGGTGATACATGTATTGCAAGATGAATAAATGTTTACAATGACAACTCATTAATTACAACATATCACATCCAAAAAATTCCTCTTGTTCGAGTACCTACGACCAACATTGAAATGCAGTCCTAAGAATGAGTATGGAAATCCCCTACACTCAAGCATAAATTCCATGCATCCATCATTTCAAACAATCGAAATAGACACTAGAGAGAGAGAGAATCTTGGATTCGTTTTATTTTCAAATTACCGTAACATCCCATATCCAATTTTCATTTCATTTTAATTCATATACATTTTGACCCATTTGTATTTTCAAAACTCTGAATCAATATTTTCATAATTATGTCTAGAGATAGAAAGGGAAAGAGAGAAAGTCTAAATTTCATTTTCCTTTCTATTCATCATATAATAATCACATACATTATCAAATTTTCATTTCATTTCCAGCCCATGAACATTTACAATTCATTTACATTTTTATAACCAATCAAAATATCGAGTTACTTCTAGAAGAGAAAAGGAAGAGAGAGAAACATCATAATTTCCCAAAAAACATTCATGCAATAATTTTATCAATTCATACTATATAAAGTGTGGAGATGATATGTAAAAGGTTCCATAGTTAGTTAGGAGTCAACGAGAACCCTTAGAAGGTGTGTTTAGCTAAAGTTGCAATTTTGGTGCAAAATTGGCCGAAACATCAAAAGTGCCTATAAACAGGTCTTATAAACACCCGGTTTAAGTTTGATCACGAATTTTGATGATTCCTATTTACTCTCTCATATTTAGTAAATTTTTCATATCTAACAGAAGTTGATTACGAAGAGTAGAGCTTAAGTTACAAGGGTAACTTTGAGGCCATATATCGTAATTTTGTAAGCAATGCTTGTCGCACAATGACAAGTGGGCCCCTAAAACCCACCTGAAAAATTCGTTTCTGAATGTTTTTTTAGTGAACTGAAGGTGGGTTATGATCCTCTTGTTGTCAGTCTAGAGGTATGAGGTAGTGGTTTTTAGTTTCACTCAAGCTAAGTAATAACCATAAACCGAAACCAATCATGTGTTACTAAAATGACCATGTCACCATAAGTGACTGATAAGCTAAAGGGGTTTAGGAATACGAATTACAAGAGTGTTAAATAATTTAAAACTTTATTAAGGTTACCTAAGGTGTTCCATGTTACTTGGGGTCATGTAAGAGTTTCGTTTTGTGGTACGTTTGGGTGTGGCGCTCCATGTGCGTAACTTTAAAATCAAAGTTTTCTCTTTTTTTATGTTGATGTTTTGAGAGTTTACGTCAAGGAAAAAAAAATCCTATCATTCAAAGTTTAATCTCAAAAATATTGAAATGATGAAGTGAAATTTAATGCAAGAAAAAAGTGGAAAACCTTACCTTTTTACGCAAAAATCGTGATCCCTGCATTCAACAAGACCACATCAACTTTCCACATTCACCAAGTGTAAACCACGAGACCAAGCATGATGAGCTCCACAAAGCGACAGTGGCCATAGTTTCATGAAGCCATAGGATGAGAGTCATGAAAAATTTAAACCAATTTCATGGATACATGCACCCAGTGAACCAACAAAACACAAACTCATTTTGATACATGCTCGGAGGAAGCTAACACTACTTGTGGACTTTTGGCTTTAAAACTACCCGCAAGTGATTCTTTTTCCAATGCCAACTCTTCAATCAAAAAATTGATGTTATCAACCATTCTCTACTGATCGCTGGGGGTTGCAATGGGAAGGTCCAACATATTATGCCTTTCACTTGAATTAAAAACTTCTTGTAGTCTCATAAAAGATGAAAATAAATTTGTGGAAGATATAGTTACAACAAACTGAGCATCTAATGCTTGAGGAACATCAACACTTGACAACAATTGTTGGGATGTAGGTATAATGGTAGTGGCATCATCCTGTCTAGCCAAAAATAAGCCACTGCCACCTGGAATAGTAAATAATGCAATGCCAATGAACTGTGTTGAAGTAGATGCTTCTTTTACATTTTTTTGAAGGTTTTGTAGACTTATGTACATCAAAACCACCACTTACAGCTTCCTTACGAAGCTTAGATTTCAATAACCCTTTTTTGTAACGCATCAAAGGTAGACCGTAAATCTAAGTGCTCCTTTGCCAAACTAGAACTATGTCTTCTAATGGAAGAAATTTCTTCATTTGTAGTCTCTAGTTGTCTCACCAACTTCATCTCATTTGATTTTAACCTGAGAGCCTTTTCTTCTAGACCAATGACTTCAGAAGCAAGCATCTTTTCTCACTCATTTGTAGCACTGCATTCAAGCTATGCATTTTAAGACTCCATTCTCAATGTATTTAGTACCAATGGTTTGGCCTTGATATCTTATTCACCACACAAATTTTTTTTTAATAGTAGGCCTACGTTTTCTCTCGGAGAAAAATCAACCCACTTCGAGACACAATACAAATGGTTTCCCATAGAGGACAAGTGAAAGAGATAAATATTGGAGAGACATAAGTGGGATAGAAGGAAAGGAAGCTTTCAAATTCTTAATAAATACAACTACTCCAAATAAAATATGAAGAGTAGGAAATACGAAGTGATAGCCATCATTTATAGTGAGAATGGTGCTACCAAGTTTACAATGCATAGAAGAAGAAGAAGTAAAAACAATACAGCTATGCGCTACACTTGAATCCAACACCTCCTTAATATTTTTCTTATTCATATCTGTAAAATAATAGTCGATGATGGTTTGATTTCCTCTCGGAGAAACTTAAAATAAATTTAGATGCACATACCAATAAAGATAAATGAACTTGTATATAATAAAAATGAGGAGATATTTTGTTACAGGTTTATATCTATTTACAAGACTGATCGAACCCACAATGGTACCAATTTTAGGATGTCTTAGGCAAGAGCTTTGTTTAACATAGTTCCCTAACACGTTCTTCTTATTCATTTATGGGAGTGCATGATGTACTTGCTGCGACCATCAAACTACTTCCAAATTTACAATGTTTACTTGGGTTCCATCGTGGTTAACACCTTAGGATCTCAACATAAAGTGATTGGATTAATACGCAAGGAAATGAAAGGTATGAAAAAGGTGTTTTCGACATGTCACTCTCCTTGACCGTTGCATGCTACCAAATTTGGTTTCTATCCTACAATTTGGATTGCATGAAATATTGGGGCACTCTGAGTCACAAGTGAATGAGATCGGAAGTGTCATGTGGGGGTAGGTAAAGGTCAATTAACACTACTATAAATTGGGATGGCTTCTCCATTCCAAAGGATCATGAAATCCAGATTTTGCTAGTTTCTATTCTCAGAGCAATTGTTGAGCTTTGTATCACCAACACAAGATTTTTTTCCATTTTCCTTATCATATGTGTTCCTCTATTTTCTCTCTTATATGAACTTTGTAAGTATAATGATCAAGAAATAGCTTTGTATCTTTGATGAATGAATCCAAAGAACTGCATGTCTCAATTTTTTCTCTCTCTAAATGGATTTATTGTTTGTTTCCTCCAATTGAATGTTGAATTAATCCAGTTATTGGGTGTGAATTCTTCTTGTTCCTACTTACAACAATAACTTTCCTTTGTCTAACTTGTCTCCTTCTCCCCTCACCGCTAAAATTTTCTCCCTTGTACCTCATGCAATAACTTTGCCATAGGTTAAGTGATGTGTTCTATGTGATCACAGGTCCATTTAGACACCATACAATAATAGATAATATTATATTAGTTTACATTCAATAATGGGAGCCTCCCCATACACAATAAGGATGGGTGTAGCCCTATTAGCATTGGTTGAAATAAGCTAATTCGTCATATAACAAATTTATTTTGCCAACATGTTCTTTACATTAACTCCTTTTGAGAACAAGATGATCTCATTGTGCAAACGAAGTTATCTTGGCATATAGAGATGTGTATGTACATACTTCATTTAGTATGGGGGTTTTGCTTACCATATCCCTTATTCTAGTAAATTAGTCTCTTATCTTCTCCATGTAAGTTTTATATGGCTTAGCTAGATTGAATTAATTAAACTACTCATGTGGGAGTTATGCATCTTCAAATTCAATTATGCCCTTGGTGTTATGCCAATGTGTGAAGCATAACAACATTATTAAGCATTGATACACGAACAATTTAGCCCCATAATTTTTACCTTCTATGTATTATTGTTGAGTTCATTTGTTAGAAATTCATGTTAGTGAACTCATATCCATCTTCCCATGACGTAGAGAAAAACACTCTTTCAACAAATCAACCAAGTTAGAATGATCAAAATATCCAAAATAGTCCCTTAATAGGCAAATTACTCACCTTTTACAAGCTAATAAACACCTTAATCTAGAAATGTTTTTCCTTATAGCCCAAATTAGCTTATAAAATGCTTCCGAGATGTTGATAAACCATATACGATGCCAAATAAACAATTAAATTAAAGGAATTCTCAAAAAATCATTAAATTACCTTGCTTTAGGGAAAACTTCCTTCTTAGCTTCTTAAGATCAATGCCTCTAGTGATTTGGTTGGGAGATATATACAAGCAACTAGGACAAACTCAAACTAGTTTTAGGAACCCATTTTCCTCCTTAGTTTGTTATCAATTTTATATCCTAACTCCGTAGCTAAGTCACTTTTCCATCTTCACTCCTCCTATTCTAGCTCCTTGTAGCCTTGATCCAATGCTTTTTCAATCCTAAATTTTGAAACATTTACTCATTTAATAAACTAAATACATTCTAGAGCACTCATTTCTCCATTATCCTTATACAAAAATTTCAAGGTGCCTTCCTTTGCATAAAAACTCATAAACTCATTGTCTTAGGTTGTTAATTAAGCCTCCAATGACATTCTACAACCCCTTAGACAAAATTTCAAACACTTGTAACTTTCCTCGGCTTATTTAAACACTAAAATATTAAAAATTTACCAAAGGAAGGTGTCTAGATACTTCCTATAAATTTTCAAGTATGGGTTTTGAGTTTTGAACCTCCAAAGCTTATTTTTGGAGCAAACCCTAAGAGGGTTTCACAGAGTGCTCGGGTTGAGAGAATTTATCATAAAATTAAACCATCTTATTTATAAATATTTAATCTTCTATCATATATCTGTGCCTTCATGCAAATAGACATAAATGTAATTCAATAAGAATAAATGCAAACAAACATCAAAATAATTCTTATCAATAAAACGATCCTTTAGGAATATGATATACACTAATCTCTTTATCCATTAGTCCCTTCATGCACAAAATTTCTTTCACACTATACTATTTCATGAAAAATAACAAAAACCAAGGGTTTCTTGGAGCTCCTCTTCCCTTCATTTGAATGGATAATAATGGTTACAAAAACATATTCATACCCATATTTTCCTTGTGTTTCCCATAACTAACAATTGTGGTCACGATGAGGGTTATATTATAAAGGAAAAAGGCCAAGAGAACATTTCAAGAGTTATATAACCAACTTTACAATAAAAGAAAACATATAAAATAAATATAAGTGATTCTAAACCCCTAAGAAAATATTAACAACCTCTTATAATCCTACACACCATGTAAGAAATACAAAATGGCTCAAACCAATTTCAAATAATCAAATATGCCAAAAGGACTAAAATGCGAGAGTTTGAATATTTTAAATTATTAAAATCAGCTAGATAGCTTGAAATGAATTATAAGGACTCTTAAACCACCTAATAAGCCAAAAATGTCATGAAAATTCAAAACTTGGACTTAGGGGCATGATGCTCCTTCATCATACTCCCAAGGGAATGAGAATGCTTCCCATGAAATGTTTTTGCAAGCTTATTTTCTTCTTTCTAATCTTCCACTTGAAAATGAGATTCTTGAGGTGATCCTTAATCCAGTACCATGCTTGGTTTTTCTACATCAGATATATCATGCTTCTCATAAAATTCATATCCTTTGAAGAAGTCATGTTCTTGAGAAATATGATTGTTCTAGGACTATATGTTGTCTTCTTTAGATTGTGCTTGAAATATACATTTTATCCGTCTCTATATAAGATGTATCTTCATATTTCATGATTTCTAGACTGTCCTTTCCATCCTCTTTTTCTCCTTCTTGAGTCTTAATATTCTTAAAATCTGAATATAGAGTATTTTTCTTGAAATAATCATCTTCATTGGATTTCTCTACCTCCATATTAGCTATTAAACATGTATACACAACACTTAGAGAAAGATTAGTCTAAAAAAATTGAGTCACATTTTCCTTCTTGATCTTTCAATTTATTGTCTTCTTAGACTATTTTGACATATCTTCCATGAATGTTTTTTTAATGCCCAAGGTCTGATTTATTTCTTTCTTCATCATCCTCTAATTTTTGCTCATTCTTAAATATTTCTTGAGATCTTGTTTTCCTCTTCTCTCTTGAGACCTGCATATAATTTAACCTTACCTTATTTTATTATTCTTCTTTTGCAAGTTACCTTGATATTCTTCCTCTCAACTTATCCACTTACATAATTTCTTGATTTGTACACCTCTTTTGTACTTTCCATCATTCCATATTCTCTATCAGCTATACATTTCATGGGTTTAAAACCATCTTCATTCCTTTACTTGAAAGTAAATTCTCATGCCCATTATCATTACTCTAGAATATTTTTCACTCCATGATTGGTTTTCTTTAAGATGATTCAAAGTTTGATTAAATCCATCCTTTACAAGAGTATAAGTGTTATCCCATACATCATGAATAAATTATTGATGCGTAATCAAAACACCCACAATATACACAGACTCGATGAGATGAAACTATCAGTGTGATTGCATAACATGGATCCTTTCCTAAAGTGTGGGACTTTGCACTTAGGAAATATCTCCGGATGAAGGCTGATTCTTACTCCTAAACTACTTGCCACAAATCTGCTCTAATGCGGAAAAATATATTTTCCTAATCTAACTTTCCAAGGGACCAGGGAGAGAGAATGCATGAAAAAACAAAGCCTACACTAAAACGGTGATATAATAGAAAAGGAGTGTTGAACACCTACTTTTCCATTAAACACAAACCATTAAAAATGTAAGACAACCACCATGCACAGATAACCAAGATTGCAATGAGAGATCAGGAAGATGTAATTAACATAAGAGAGGTTGAAATCATCCACAAACTTATTTTATTGCTAGATGAATTTTGATACAATGCATCAAAATGGAAAAGAGGAAATATTTGCATTACAATTTTGATGGGAGGTCCAAGTCCACAAATCCACTTAAAGACAAGAGAAGAAGGGAGGGTGCAAAGAAAAGTTGTCTAGCCTCTAGAAAAATGCCCCTCCTTACAATATATAGGAAGAATGAGAGAGGAGGGAGAGAATAATTCAAATTCTTGCTTCAACCACCCTAGAATGCATTGAATTTTCCTACAACAATGATGGATTCTACTACAAAACCCATGCCTCCATGTACTCTTCCTTGTTGGGAAAGAAAGGAGCCCATACCTTCATCATTGTGGTAGGTGAGAAACCTAACACCTTAAAAAAATGGTGGGATTTATTTCTAATTTTTGAATAAATTAATATTACTATTTTTAAGATATCCAATCATAGTTACGTAGAGGAGACTGTAAGTTTTCAAAAAGTCTTTTTTTGTGCAAATCTGAGCTCCCAGCCAAAAGTTATGGCCATCTGAAGGTCGGGGTCGGGCGTTCCATGTGGGATCTCAAAATATTTTAAAAGATCTAAGCATTTAAAATTATTGGTGGGCTTCATGATTCATCCTACATTGAATTGACATTCCACTAATATTTTCCAAATTGATTTGGGTTTGGAGTCTATCCATGCAAGATCCACGTGGAAGCCTTGCGCATCCTTAAGTTTTTGATTTCTTTCGGTCTTGGGAATGCGATGTGTCGACACTTGGCACCATTTGCTAACATGTTGCTTCATTCCTTTGGGTGAGTAAAGGGCACCATTATATATAATGTCAAAATCCCTTTTCGGGTGGGACCTTTGTAGTTAGCTCCACATGGAAACCCTGCGATTCCAAGACTTTACCCCCTCCTTTGACTCTTGAAGTTGTGATGGTTGGACACTTGGCATCATCCACGAGCCTTCTCTGCTTTCTTTTTGTTTTGGCTAAGTCCCTTCTGTTTGGTGAAGATTCAACTTTTCCACAGGATTTTCTTCATTGAAGCATCCCTCTAAATCTGATAAGCACTCAAGCTTATCTTCTTCCTCCTCTATCAAAGCTTTATGCTTTTGTATGATGGTTTTTGAGTCTGCAAATTATCCATTATATGTATTGAGCTCCACGTGGGGGCCAAGTGCATCCCTAGGGTCTTTAATTTTATTGCACCTTTTGAAAGTGCGCCAAGCTAACACATGGAACCTTCTGTGGCTCGGTTGCTTTCCTTTGAGTTTGTAATGGGACTCGTCGTAGATTAATATGAGGATCCTTTCCTTGGCGCCCCCTCATTATTGACTCCACGTGGAAGTCCCGCAAGAGTTTGGAGTTTCACTTTTCCTCACACCTTTGGGAATTGCACCGGTGACATGTGGCACCTTCCGCGACTCCTCCACTTTTCCTTGCCAAATTGTTTGGGATTTGTGCTTGAGATCTCTGAAATTGTGAATTCCAAAACTTCGAGCCTTTCTCCATTTTTTCACTTGATCTCTAATCTTCTTCAATGTTCCCTTGGCCATTCATTTTCCCACCTTCCATTTCCATTGTCGAGCCTACCTATAACCTGATTGTTGGGTTTGAAATGTGGGCTCACATGACTGAACCGACCTCTTCATTCCTCTGGTGTGGAAGGTCATGTTTTGATCAAATTTTGCATGAGGGGAAAAATTGGATAACAATTTGGTGACTCGCGGGATCACCTGCTTGCTAGGTGGAAGATTAGTTGCCTTGAAGTATCCATTGGGTATGGAGTCATGAATGATAGCCTGATATTGATATTGTACTTGAAACACCGAACCCAACTTCTTGTAATTTGTTGATCTTTGAACCTGCTCCGATGCTTGCACTCTCAATTTCTATAAGAAAATCTTAAAAATAAGATTTGTGAGAGTAGGAAATTGTCTTGACCTGGAGCTTTCACTTGCTTCTAGAATGGACTATTACAACATTCACCTTTGGAGGCACACTTTGAACTGTACAATGATACAACCTAGGAGAAACAAAACCTGTGCCAAAGGCACTTAGGGAAATTTGAAACCTAAACTACAACAATACAATGTGCATACACACTTAGAGGAATTAGAATCCTAGGCTAATATTTACAAGGGTGAAACCTTTCCTCCTTTCGAATAATTTTTAAGGTAGATCCCGTTAACTGGAATTAGAAGGCATTGCTACTTTTACATCCCGTGACCATGTAGGGGCCACTCCAAATGGCATCAAACTTGGAATGCCTTCCTGGTTTTGCTCAATCTGCATCCCACTTCAGAACTAAGTCCCCTTCTTGAAAGGTCCTTGCTCTTGCTTTCTTATCAAACCATTTTTTGACTAAGGCTTGATCTTTCTCCATCATTTGAATTGCATGTTCTCTAATTTCTTCCAATTCCATCAACTCTGCATACCTGGCCTCCATTGGTTTGAACTCAGATAACTCCAACTACTTCATGAGCTCCAATGTAGGTAGCTCTAATGATATAGGTAACACTTGCCTCTTTCCCATCGAATAAGTTTATAGAGGGCATAGGCCTATTTTTAGGAAGTGTACCATATTATAAGTCCAAAAGGAGTGGTCACATCATCATTTTTCTCTTGACCGTTTTGTAGTACCAAAAACAACTTCATTTTCATCACACCTTAAGTTGTTGGCTTGAAGCTAGTTGTTCATATAGTCCCTTTCCATGGACCAGCTTGGTGACCTTAATTTCAATGTCATATTCCATGACCTGAGTAATCCATCCTACACACTTCTCATTCGGGTCCTTATTTAGAAGGAAGTCCTTGACTCTGCATGAGAGACCAATAGTTGGATCTTGTTGTTTGAGACTAGGTGATGAATTTCTTTAAGCTCCCGATCATTGGAAGGACATGCTTCTCAATGAAGAAGTACCTTACTTCATAGTCCTCCAAGTTTTGGTGAAGAAGGAAATGACCATTCGATCCCTATTTTTTTGTTGCACTAGGATTGCAGATATTGTGTCCCCACCACCAAAGGCATAGAGGATGAAGTCTTTAGAGAAACATGGATTGACGAGAGTTACTGACTTGAGATATAGCCTCTTTTATTGCTTCAAAACTTGTTTTCCTTCAAATTTCCACTTAAAGGCCATGCTCTTCTTCAACACTAGCATTATTTTTTTCACAAGAATGGAAACGTTTGGTACAAACTGCGGACAAAATTGATCCTTCCTAAAAATATTTGAAGAGATTTCTTATGACTCGACAACGATAATGCTCAAATTGATTCAAATCTTTCTAGGTTAATAGTCAATCCTTCCGTTGACACAATATGGCCTATGGGCTTGCCTTCATGAGCCAAAACTATTCATTTTTGGGATTCAATGATACCCCGAATCTCCTACATCTTTGAAATACATGTCTTAGATGAAAGTGGTGATCTAATTCATTTTTGAAGAACACAATGATATCATCAAGATATATCAATACCATTTTGTTGATCAACTCCTTTTATGCCATATCCATTGCCCTTTGGAAAATGGCTCCAACATTTGACAATCCAAATGGCATCTTCTGTAGGCATAGGTGCCCCACTTTATGGTGAAATCCATTTTGAACTAGTCATTTTCTTTCACTACTATCTGATTATACCCCAAGCAACCATGTAGGAGAGAGAATATTTCGATCCGGATACTACCTCGTAGAATTTTCTCCATTGAAGGGAGTGGGTAGTGGTCCTTAAGAGATGCCCTATTCAAGTCTCGAAAGTCCACTTACAACTTGATTTCCTATTCCTTTTCGTGACTTGTACCAAATTCACAACCTAGCTTGAATGCTTGATTGGGAATATAATGCTTTGTCTATTATCTTTTTTAGCTCTTTCTTCATAAGAGGATCAATGTCTTGGTTTACTTGTCTTTGCTTCTACCCGATGGGATTAACATCCGGATCTAGCTTTATCGTATGTTGTGCCGTTTTGGATTAAATCCTTACAGGTCCTCGTAGCTCCAAGCGAAGACATCTGGAAACTCTTGACAAAGTTGTGTGAACTTATATCTCTCTTTCTTGATGGCCACTTTTCTGATTTAGAGTGTATTTCCTTCCTCAACCGAAATAGGTTCTAAAATCTCTCCTTTGACCTATATGTTAGCCTTCTCTTTGTGAAACTAGTCATTAGTATTAAAGATAGTCTCCAATGTTACTAAACCTTTGGGAATCTTGTTGGTCCACAGATGCACTACTCGATTCCTGTATTGCTGCTCTAATTTGTCTTAATTCCTAGCTAAGAATTCAGCCTCTTCTTGCAAGAAATTAACAATCTGTTGATCGTTCTCAAACACCTTCCAACTTGTGTTGCTATCTGGAACTTTTGGCCTTACAATCACATGGACATGTGGCTATGTTTTGTCTCTTTTGATGCTATCCACCACATCAAAAGTTTCTCCAACGGTTCTGCAATCGTATCCACAGCTCCATTCTTCTTCCTAGGTATGGACTCAGTATTAAAAGCTTCAAAATACTCAATTAGGTCACATACCCTAATTTTGTAGCTTTTATTAGGTCATTCTTTGCAGCGTGTTATCCCCCTGAATTAGTTAACAATTAGCTCACTATCACCAAATACTTGCAAGTTTTTAATACCTCTCTTTCTTGCCCAATGCAATCCATGAATTAAGGCTTCATACTCAACTATGCTATTTGAGCAAGCAAACTAGAAACGAAAAGCTGAGTAATATTTTATACCTTGTGGTGAAATTAGCATAGCTCCTTCTCTGGACCTTTTCTACTCCTTGATCCATCAAATAATAACTGTCATACTTTTTTATCATCTTTGTGGTCTAGCCTCTAAATACTATGTTTGTTTTCTATACACTTTCTCTTCTATTTTCAAGGCTACTAGATCCTTAATCAAGGTGAATAAAATAATTTCATCCTGAATGTTAATCCTTAATCCATTCACATATCTCAAGTATGTATTCAAAATTCCATTCTATATGACATGATATCATTGTTAGCATATAAAACTCCTTAGTACAATTAGCCACACTCATTTCCAGCTTCCTTAAATATTATAATTTCTTAAACAAACGAGTTTTACAATAAGTAGGAATAAACTTACCTCTTAACTTGGTAACCATTTTGTCCCATGATCTGATTATTTCCTTCTCTCCTCTCCTTTCTTCTTGCACAAAGTCCCACCAAATAGAAACATGCCTTGTCATTTTTGTAAAATAAAAATTCACTTGTTTATCCTCATATCTGGTCCTTCTTCTCGTAATGTTTCTTGTACTCACCTCTTCTTTTACCTCTTGTTTATCACTTTTTCATCCAAAACCTTACCTCTTCTCCGATCAACTTCTTATTCTCCCAACTTGTATTATATATTTATCAATATAATAACTCATTCATTATCCCTAGGTTTTCCTCTCTAACCTCCTCTAATTACTCATCTTGGTGGCATTCGACTATCTCCTCTTCTTCTTGCAAATCTCCTTTTTACTATTTGTTTCTCTTCTCTGTATTTCTTTCTTATAAATTTATCTCCAACCACCATTCTAATACCAAATTATGTAGAGCACAACACTCTTTCAACCAATCAACCAAGTTAGAATGATTAAAATCTCCAAAACAGTCCCTTAGTACGTAAATTACTCACCCTGTCATAAGGTAAGAAACACCTCAATCTAGAAAATTTTAGCCTTATAGCCCAAATTGAATTATGATATTATTTAATTATGTTGCTAGATCCTATACCATGCCAAATCAACAATCAAATTAAAGAAACATACAAGAAAGCATAAAATTACCTTGTTTTAGTTAAAAACTACCTTCTTAGCTTCTCATATTCAATGCCTCTTATGAATTAGTATTGGGAGATATCTACAAACAACCAGAAAAAATAATACTATTTTTGGGAACTCATTTTCCTCAAGGTGTGCGATCAATTTCCTATCCCAATTCCATAGCTAAGTCACTTTTCCATATTTACTCCTCCTCCACCTATGTTAGCTCCTTATAGCCCTACTCCAATGCTTTTTCAATCCTAAATTTTTAGATATGTACTAATTTAACCAAATAAAGACATTCTAGAGCACCCATCTCGACCATTATTATTGCACACAAAGTTTCAAGGTGCCTTCATTTTCATAAAACCTCCAAATCTCATTGTCCTAGGTTTTTAATTAGGCCTCTAATGACATTCTACAGCCCCTTAGACCAAATGTCAATCACCGTAAATTTCCTTGACTGATTCAAACCCTAAATATTGAAAATATATCAAATGTAGGTGTCTAGATACTTCCTAGAAAGTTTCAAGTCTGGGTTTTGAGTTTTGAAACTCCAAATCTTATTTTTGGAACAAACCCTAAGAGGGTTTCACATAGTACTCGCGTGGAGAGAATTAATCATAAAATCAAGCCAAATGGTTTCTAAATCTTGAATCTTCTATAATAGGTATGTTCCACTATATTTAAGCTCATGATATTGAGAGTATAGATCTTTATTTCATCAAACCGTGAAATTGAGTTAAAATTCCTCTTGCTTTGTCTCTTGAAACATGGGTTTCCAAACTGTTATGATATTTCAAACAAAGTGACATTTAATCCTTCACATTTAAGGTTTTTTTAAATATTTATATGTGTTTATGAATGAACTACACACCATTCTTAGCCACAAACTTCATCCTTCTTGAGCAAATACTTCACCAAATTGACAAAATTGAATGGATTAACCCCACAAAATTGATTACTACAGGGTATGCTATGATTGCTCAAGCATAAAATCACACAAAACTAATGAAATTTCACAAGAATCAATGCAAACATACATTAAAATTCTTCTTACCAACAACATGATCCTTTAAGAATATGATATACACTATTCTCTTTAGCCATTAGTCCCTTCATGCACAAAATTGCTTCCACAATGTATTATTTCATCAAAAATAACAAAAACCAAGGGTTTCTTGGAGCTCCTCTTCCCTTAATTTGAATGGATAATAATTAAAAATGGTTAAAACAACATATTCATACCCATGTTGTCCTCACGTTTCCCCATAACTAACAATTGTGGTCACGAGGAGGGTTATATTATAAAGGAAAAGGGCCAAGAGAACATTTCAAGAGTTATATAACCAACTTTACAACACAAGAAAACATATAAAATACATAGTGATTCTATACCCCTAAGAAAATATTAACAACCTCTTATAATCCTACACACCATGTAAGCAATACAAAATGGCTCAAACCAATTTCAAATATTCAAATATGCCAAAAAGGAGGGAAAATGCATAGTTTGAATTTCTAAATTAGTAAACTCAATTAGACAACTTGAAATGAATTAAAAGGACTCCTACACCACTTAACAATCCAAAAATTTCATGACACTTCAAAACATGGACTTAGGAGTGATTCTCCTACATCATCCGACATCCTTACGATAAAATACAATGCACCTAAGGATGCTTACTTAATTTTTTATGTATCTTTCCAATATCATTCAACTATAATATATAATATCACTCACACTTCCTGATTTGTAATGTATCCTAAAGGTATTCACATTCCATTATAAAGAGCACCATATTTGGTTATAGTTGATTGTTTGATAGGTGGTTTAGTGTTTTGTAGGTGAGCATAAATATAGCTTTATTTGGAAACCCAATGGATCAAGTGACTATGATTATATTGATGGGGATTGAATTTTATGTAGTGAATCAAATCGCACCATCATAATATTGACTCATGATGGGCTACATGAGCTCACAAAGGTGGTCTCCCATATATGGTAATCTAGGCATTCTATCACCAATCATTCCTCACATTGGATTATTTTCCACTATTTACCCTTCTACCATAGAGAACATACTTATACCGAGGGGTGGGAAAGTCATTATTATCCAAGTTTTACTAATTTAAAATTTTAAATTCATAAAAACATCAAATACATAAGGTATAACAATTGCACAATACAATATTTATTTCGAGACCGTTTTGGGAGAAAACCACAAAGAAAATATTGCTTTGAGCTAGTGTCTAAATCTAGCCACAAAATTAATTTGTTTACAAATTTTTATAGGCACCAACCTACTGGAGAAAACAATCCCTAATGCTAAGCACTAACTTAGCTTGATCCATGAGTACCGAATCACCTGGAGACACCAATTCCAAATTCCAAACACCAACTTATCTTTATTCATGAGCACCAACTCATTAGAGACACCAATCCCCAATGCCGAGCACAAAATTGAATTAATTCTTGAGCACCAACTCACTAAAGACACCAATCCCCAATTATATGAGGCACCAACCTCAATAATGTAAAGATCCACCTAATGTAGTTGCTTCTTATAAATTTTGTTGGTAGTTAAATCATTCTTCACTTTTTTTTCTATTTTTGTACACGCACAATTTACACTTTGCTTATGCGCTTCTCACTCTTCGTTCTTCTTCAGCAACTTAGCATTCTAGTTTGCTTGAGTTTGCTCTTCCTTCCTCTTCATACATTATCTTCACATGTATTCATTAATCATTCCTTTCTTCTTCTTTCTTTCACTCTTTCTTTCTTTAAATATTCAACATCATAATACTTTTTTCACTTTGAATTTACAATTGAATCCATTTATATACCATGTTCATCTCATGAAGGGATGTGAATTTTCCCATGAGTCGATGAGATAAGCATACTTTTGAATATTCATCTCGGATCGGCCTTTGTAGAATGAATTTTAATATCTATAGTTGTTTAAGGATCCTAGGACTTCCCTTATTTCTTTTAGTATCTTGTAGTATTTCATGACCATCAAAAACAATACTTGACTTTATGTATCTTTCTCTTCATTTTGTGGTAATCCCTGAATTCAACAAATTTCTATTCATTTCCTAGCAATCCTTAACTTCAATGGATGTTTATTCACCGCGTGGTAATCCTTGACTTCAATGAATTTATCTTCATTGTGTGGTAATCCTTATTTGTGTCATGACATGCGACCTTTATTATGCGGTATCGTCTGTACTCGTGAAATAATTCAACCAACTCACACTACACTTTTATCATCCTTGAATCCATGAAACACCACAACACATCTACAATAAATTTAGAAAATCTACAAAACACTACAAAACTTATGGTACACTATAAAACCCGCTAAAAATTACATAATATTTTCATCTTTTGTGTGTCATGCAAAATTCAAATGGAATTAACATTATTTATAAATGAAACACACCGAAACATCAATGAAAATATTTCTAACTTATGAGTTACTTATCAACATTATTTTTACATCAATGACAATACTCCTAACAATATCCCCTTTGGAATTGATGGTAACCAGCCATATTGCATCAACTTTTATCTTGATAAATTTCTCTCCCTTTTTTTAATTATTGGTAAATAGTTTTTTGAAAGGGACTATACCCTTGTATACAAAAAGGGGCCTAGAAGCCAGAATAGGAATGGAAAACATAAAATGAAGGATCAAGATCCAGATAAGACATAGAAATCCAGTGTAACCAAAGAGCAGTTACCCCAAAACGTCAAACCAGCTTGAACAACGTGAAAGAGCAGCCAAAAAATAGCAAATAAATAGTAGAAAACATGACGAAAGTCAGCGAAGAGCGCGTCGATTCACAATTACTTCTTGGCGGCTTTGGCAATTCTGGATTTGATAGTCTACCAGGAGGTGAACATGGCCAATGCCGTCATGTGAGTAGGGTCAGTAATATCCAGTTGTTGAATGGTTTGTTTGCTTTCTTTTTCCGTGCCCCAAAGAGTTGTTGGAATGCCGCTGAGATTAGAAACACAACGTGGACATGTTGCTCAATAAACTCCTCAATAGCACTAAATATAGCCATATTATGGTCATGGCGAGTCTTGGTTTTTCCAAGTTGGGTGTCCAGGGAGTAGAGTTTTTGTAGATATCTTCAACCTGTTTGTTATCAATATCAGTCTCCTCCTCCTTTATCCTCTTACCTTTTTGCTTAGTCAAGTTTTTGACTTCCTCTTTTAGTAGCAACATGTCAGTTTCTAAAGCTTCAGTATTTTAGTGGAACCCTTGACGTGTGTCTCCTGAGAGCCCATGCTGCTAATGTGGAGGAGATTATGAGCAACCTCCAGGTCCTGAGGCACGTTCCCCGAAACAGGGGTATCCAGGTTCAGCCTTTTAGAAGATCTAGTGATAGGCTGTTTGAGGTGGAGGTGAAAGGGGTGGGAGCGGAGGTGGGGGGATGATAGGGGGAGCCTAGAAGGAAGTCATAGGGGTGTAGCATAGTGGTGATTTGGATAGAGGGAGTGGTGACGAAAGCGGTGGTGTGAAAAGAAGGAGCAGAGATGGGGGAGGTTGGAATGCCGGGAAGCTTAAGAAGACACAGTTTATGTATCAAGAAAATGAGACCTTGATGCAAAGGAACCGCACGAGCATGCTTTTGAAACTCCAAAATGGAGCACTCAAGAGAATTAAGAAAATAATGAGGGAAGCATACCATGTAATTTCTGCGGAAATGATTGAGGAACACCAGATGTTTTAAGGGCACTGTGACAAATCTCCCCTCTAAAGATATGTATCTCACCATCATACGGGTGACCTCATCATAAGGTGGAGGGATGGAGCTGACCTGCAAACCTGCCATGACAAAAACTAGTTTCTCATTGCCCTCCACAAATTTCCTCTCCTCAGCCGGCCTGTCAATCCTCTTATTGAAAAATATGTACCCATCCATTCCAAGGCCAGTAGCTTCTGATATTAACTCTTCATTGATCAAAATTTTCTATCCACCATATTCAACCTTGCGGTCTTTCCAGTCCTTTGCAAATTGCATGGAAATGCTTTGGTCGTGACCCTGTATCTTCTCAATGAAATTAGTAATGCCTCCCTGGTTGAGAAGATTCCAAAGCTCTTCATTTTTTTCCAATCCGGGTCTACGCAGGGTTCGATCTGACAAGGGGCTCCTCCCATTTTCACCGGGCTTAAGTGTTTGAAAACCACGAAATCCCTATGAGTAATTCGATAGTAGCCATAGTTTCCAACCCTCTTTACTCTATTTTTTCTCACGCAATGGTAATGGCGAATAGTGTGGCTGTTGCTGTCATAAATTTCTCCCCCTTGATGTATTACTTCTCTTGACATTCAATTCTCCCCCTTTGACATCAATGGAAAAGGAAAAAATACCAGAACACTCTCCCTAAAATTATGCTTCCTTTTAATTACTGTTGAAAGAGATACCACCCCAAACTTTTTCTATGATATTCAAATGTTTCTTTTGGAAGAGGTTTTGTAAAAATATCAGCAATCTATTCTTTTGTGGCAATGTATTCCAACTTAACTTGTTGATCAACAAATTTCTCTCTTAAGAAATATCTTTTCATTCTCTTGAGAAACAGATAAGGGTTAGGGCTAGGAGGAATACCTGTTGAGTGTTGGGAAGGTGTGCGCGTACCGTAGAGAGATCAGACCGATTGTGAAGAGCTCCTTTTTGTCTAGGAAGGACTACCTGTAAATAAGAATGCAAGACCACCAGATTTTCGTTAAACAATAAGTGAGGGAACTACCTTGGGCCCAGGAAATATTAGACTTCCTTTCGAAGGTGGTCAGTTCCCTTTTAATACAAATTAATGCAAATGATAATAAAGAAGCTATTGCGAAATCACGATTTAGGTACCTCGTTACTAAAAGCAATAGAGACTAAACTACCAATAATAAAATGTCATGTTGTTTGTTTGGTCACTGGTTATTGATACGTTCAGATCAAGTTACAAGGATAGACAAGGCTGGATATGAGATTGTTTGGAGGTAAATAGGTGAAAGGTTGGTTTTGGTATAAGTCACAATGGCCGATGCGGGTCATCTTTGGATAACCGACATGTTATAAAACCCGGTACCGGTAGGGGATAACCGATATCGGTAGGGGTAGTGATTTAGGGGATTTTAAATGGAGGTTGGTTGTAAGGTGGTTATGGGGTTTAGAAGGTTGGTAGATGGTTGAGGGGAGTAGTAGGGTGATAGAGAAGACTCAGAGAGTGAGAAAGTTGTCTTTGGGGCAATATAGAGATGGATGAATGAAGGTTAGGTGCAGGGTGCTGCTGGGTGGTAGATCCAGGAGTGAGCTTATAATCACTATGAATCAAAAGTTCACAAAGTAGTGTCTAGAAGCATACAAGGTAATAAAAGAGACTACTTACTAGTTTTTGATGCGGATGCAGGTCCAAGGAATGTAGTGGCGAAGGCAAGGCTCAGTTGGGATGATCCGTGAATCAATCGGAAGTGAGCTGATGAAGCTATCCTCTGACTCTCCCAATGTTTGGATGAGTGTGACCATGATCTAGTTGCTCAGTTATAGTCTTGGGCTCAATACTCCTCTCTGCAACCTCTTCTCTCTCTCTCTCACTTGTCCCTCTCTTGCAAAATGAATTCGGATCCCTTTGTTTTGGTTGGGGGAGGTCATTTACAGGGAACCGATGGTGGTTACCTAACCGACGCCGGTCGCGTAGGGACCGATGTCGGTTAGGTCAAAGTTGGCTATTTTTAGTAAAATAGCCAACTTTCCCTCCTTTTCTCTCCAGAGGGGTCAGTTGTGGGCTTGGTCAAGTCATTATTAGGTTCATTTTGGTGCGGGTGAGGGGTGATGAGTCATGGGTGTGGGTTTGGACCAAGTTATAGGTCTTAATTAGGTTAGTTTAGGGTTAGGGCTAGGTCATGGTGAGGTGGCGAGGTGAGGTGGCAGGGTTGGAGATGTGGATTTATTAATTATAAGGTAATTAATAAATAATTAAGTGTGTAAGGTTTAGGTGGTGAGGTAGGGTTAGGTTGCGAGATGAGATGCGGGGCACAGGGCATCGTAAGACCCAAATTTGGTGTCTACATTTGCCCCTTGTTGTCGTGTAGCTTGTCTTGTAAAGCTGCACTGACAATAATAAGAAGTGGTTGCCCCAGTTAAGGGTATAGGTAATCCCCCTCAAATCTATCACAGATTGAGGTGACGTGAAATCAGGGATAGGGTTGATAAAGGGTGAATGATGATGAGATGATGGTAAGATGGTGGGGTAAGTTCAAGGAAGCAGACACACGTTGAAATGTAGTAGTGCGACCAGGGTACACGATTTGAAGAGCAAACAAGCAATTCATAGGCAAAGGTCGATAGTTTATCCAAACAAGGTTGATATAATCCTGGTATCCAAGGCATAGGAAGTAGCTCCAGGGGATATAACGGGTAAGGTACCGGAATGTTTAGGCATGTTCGGCAGTACCAAATGGTTGGTTTGGTTGAGATAAATGTCACGGTCTCGGTCTAGGCAAAGCTGGTCGGCTGATCAATTCAAGTATCCTAGTCATGCTAAAACACGAACAGGTGAGCTCGATTGAACAAACAACTACATGATGGGTGGATAGAATCATAATTTGTGGGCCTCGGTCGAGGTACTTAATTGGTGCGGTCTTGGGTCGGGCCGATTGGTTGGGGCCGTGGGTCGGGCCGATTGGTTGGTTGTGGCCTTGGGTCGGGCCGATTGGTTGGTTGCGGCCTTGGGTCGGGCCGATTGGTTGGTTGCGGCCTTGGGTTGGGCCGATTGGTTGGTCGAACGCCTTGGGTCGGCCTTGGTTGGGCCTTGGCGATTGGTTGGTTGCGGCCTTGGGTCGGGCCGATTGATTGGTTGCGGCCTTGGGTCGGGCCGATTGGTTGGTTGCGGCCTTGTCGGGATTGATTGGTTTGCGGCCTTGGTGGGCCGATTGGTTGTTGGCGGCCTTGGTTGGGCGATTGGTTGGTTGCGGCCTTGGGTTGGGCCGATTGGTTAGTTGCGGCCTTGGTCGGGCGATTGGTTGGGCCTTGGTGGGCGTTAGTAATATGTGGTGAAAAATGGACGGTGATAAGGGGGATTATTTTGGTTATTTATTAAGGAAAACACAACATATGATAGGTTATGGTAAAAGGGATGGTGAATTTGAGTGTTATCAAAAATATGTTGAGATTTTTAAGGAAAACACAACACATGATAGGTTATGGTAGGGGATGGTCGAGCTAACCTTGGGAGACCCCATGTCTCCTAAGTGCTGCCTACATAGCCCATTGCACAAAGCAAGGAGGGGCCTCAGACCGATGTAGTTCTCCCTTAGGACCAGGGAGAGGTGAATTCAGGAAATTTGGTTGTGGTTAGGCAATTTGTTGGTTGGTAAAAGTTTGATGTTGGTAGGGTAATGTTGTTGGTGTTGGTAAGGTATTGGCGGTGTTGGTGTGGGTATAGGTGAAGTGAGGGTTAGCTTACCCAAGCATAGGAAACCGTGTCCTGATTAAGGTCAACACATAATCCTAGATTCGGGTAAAAGAGGCAAAAGTGTCCCATAGTTGGAAAGAGCTAAACAAACCACGTATTATCGTAGGATGAGCTTGAATCCCTAGGTACCTTGCATAGGCGAGAAGTCGATAGGTGAAAAGAGTTGTATAATCACAATATATCGGATATACGTCACGTCCCTTGAGTTTTGTTGTTTTGAAGAATGGTGAGGTGAGGTGGATGGTATAGCTAGGGCGCAGAGAACTTGTTATAAGGTGATTATTCTGATGAAAGAGAACCAAACCTAAATAGACAAGTCCATGACTCAAAAGTGCTTTTGAATCTTTTTTTTTTTTACGGATATAGATTGATCGATGCGGGAAAGTCTATATGGGATATGCATTTTGTTGTTCTTGAGGTCTTCACGAAGGCTGATCAATGCGAGCTTCGATAGAGGCTGACTTTGTATAGCTTGTCCTTGAGGAGCGAGTCTACTTATAGTAGCGAGATGCGGCTTTGCACATAGCTTTGCATAGTCCTTCGAGGAGTAGTCTAGTTTATAGCTTAGAGGTCTAGATGTCCGTTTGGCATGAAGCATCTAGTTTTGCAGGAAGTTTGACTCAAGAATATCCCAGAAATTGTATAATTGAGAACTTGTTATTTTGATACTTTTAAGTCATGGACCAGGACTAAAAAGGGAAGGCATCTTTAAGAGGAGGTGATGATCAAACCACGTGAGTTTGATTCTACTTTGAGATGCACGAAACAAGGTGTATGAGGTGTGGTAAATGAGAGCTCGGGATGAGCGCAAGGTAGATAAGAAGTGATGTAACACTAAATTCAATAGTAGAATGGTCGGAGATGCAAGACATTAAGGGGTTCAGGCTCAGGTTTACCATTAAGTGAAGCTAAATGATAAGTACCTGATCCGTAAGTGTGAGTGATAATGTAAGGCCCAATCCAATTAGGAGCAAATTTTCCACGTTTGCTCTTTTCTAGTTTGGTTACATGTTGATTCTCTTTGAGGACAAGATCACCAATCTTAAAGGTACGCTCATGAATTCACTTATCATAAGCACGCTTGATGCACTTTTGATAAATTTGAAGGTGGTCAAGAGTTGTAAGACGACGCTCGTCAAGCTCCAATTGGGCTAACCGCTCTTGGCGGAAGTCATCATTGGTGAGAATATCCTGGAGAGATATTCTGAGGGAAGGGATTTGTATTTCGAGGCAAGACAGCCTCGGTACCATACACCAAAGAGAATGGTGTGGCATTAGTGGAAGTATGAATGCTGGTACGATAAGCCCAAAGGGCAAAGGGGATGTGATCATGCCAGTTTTTCCCAGAATCGTTAACGACTTTCATGAGAATTTTGGTTAAGGTTTTGTTAGAAGATTCAGCTTGACCATTTTCTTGTGGATAGTAGGGTGACGAGAAGCTAAGTTTGATACCAAAGTTGTCACAAAGGGCTCGTAACAACTTATTTTTGAAAGATTTTCCATTATCGGTTATCAGGCGATGAGGAACACCAAAATGACAGATAATGTGATGATTGATGAACTCAACGATTTTCTTTTTTTGGTTGAAATGAGTGGAATGGCCTCCACCCATTTAGTGTAATATTCGGTTGCCGTGATGATCCAATGGTGATGTTGCGAAGAAGGCGGGTGAATCTCACCAATAAGGTCTAAACCCCATTGTGAGAAAGGCCAAAGATCTCGTGCGACCTGTAGCGGGTGGTTGGGAGTATGTTGAAGGTTGGCATGTTGTTGACACATAACACAATGCTTAACATATTCACAGCAGTCTTTATTAAGAGTAGGCCAATAATATCCTAGGCGAAGGATCCACTTGGCCACGGCAAGGCCACTAAAGTGCCCACCACAAATTCCGTCATGGACTTGTTGGATGGTATGGGTGACTTCAGCGCGGTTAGACATCGAAGGAGGATACCATCGAAGCCACGTTTATAGAGGAGTCCCCCCATGATGACATAATGAGAAACACTTTTAAGAAAAGCATGTTTGCCATTACTAGTAAGGTCAGGTGGGAGAACAGAGGTTGTAAGGTAGTCGTGAAATTGGTGATACCAGGTATCTGTGAATCAGTAGATACATTATTTACCATACAAACATCCGGGACTAAGTAAGATGGGGCAAAGAGTTGTTGGACCAAGACAAATATGTCAGAGTCAGTTGGTGAGGTAGGAATTTGTGAGGCCAAGCAAGCCATAGTATCCATAAATTTATTAGTTGAGCGTGGAATGGTTTGGATAGAATAATGAGTAAATAAGGTCAAAAGTGAATCCACGTAACGTTTGTACTTTTGAAGTTCCTCATTTTTACATTGGTAGATGCCAGTAACTTGATTTACTACCAATTGAGAGTCACCGAAAATGTTAATAGACTTCACACCTAAGTGTAACACAACGTGGAGACCCAAAACAAGGGCCTCGTATTCCATTGTATTGTTAGTGTAGGGGAAATCGAGCCTGAATGAAAGAGGCATAGGTTCACCATCAAGAGGAATGAGAACAACGCCCACCCCTCCACCATGCATTGACATTTAGATCCATCGAAGAAGAGGGTCATCGGATAAGATGCATCACTGAGTGAAAGGGTTGCGATGAGTTCATCAGGGAAAGTAAAATTGGTAAATTGTTCCCCAGGTAAAGGGGCTTCCGCGAGTTGATCCGCGATAGTTTGTCCTTTGACTGATTTCTGGTGTACAAACTCAAGGTCGAGGTCGGCGAGGAGCATAAGCCATCGGGCGATGCGTTGGTTTAGATGAGGTTTGGCGTACATATAATGTATGGGATCAGCATTGGTGATGACAAAAGTTTTGTGATTCAGGAGGTAATGTCGGAGTTTGGTGGCCACGAATGATAGGGCTAGGCACAACTTTTCTACGTGTGTATACCTAGTCTCGTAATCCACAAGAGTATGGCTTATGTAATAAACTACTTGCTCTCGATGCTCGGAGTCACGATGTGCGAGCATGGCTCCTACAGCATGGTCGGTGGCAGAAAGGTAAAGGTAGAAAGGGTGATCGTCCTGAGGTGGGATAAGCATGGGTGGCTGCAAGAGATAAGCTTTAAGAGCCTCAAAGGCTTGGTGGCACTCCTCGCTCCATTGAAAGACAATGTCCTTTTTAAGGAGATGATGGAAAGGTTGACATCGATCCGAGAGTTGTGAGATGAAATGCACGGATAGATTGGAGTTTTCCCTGCAAACTACGTAATTGTTTTAGGTTAGTGGGTGGGGGCATTTCTAAAATAGCTTTGACTTTAGTTGGGTCGACCTCAATGCCACGCAAAGAGATGATAAAGCCAAGGAGTTTTCCCGAAAGGATGCCAAAGACACATTTCTTTGGTTGAAGATGAACACAGTATTGTAACAGGTGATCGAAAATAATGGTTAAAACATCGAGATGTTCACTGCGATGTTTGGATTTTCCAAGAAGATCATCGACATAATCCTCGAGGATAGTGTGCATAATGTCATGAAAAATGTAAGTCATAGCCCGCTGATAGGTCACACCAGCATTCTTAAGGCCAAATGGCATGACACGATAGCAGAAGGTCCCCCAGGGGGTAATGAAGGTGGTTTTATGTTGATCGGTCGGGCTACTAAAATTTGATTGTATCCCGAGAAACCATCCATGAGAGAAAGCATCTCATGGCCCGCAGTGAGATCAACAAGTTGATCAATGCTAGGTAGGGGAAGTCATCCTTTGGGCAAGCGAGGTTAAGGTCCCGAAAATCCATACATATCAAGTCCCCCATCGCTTTAGTGATAGGTACGACATTAGAAATCCATTGAGGATAGTCAATAGGTAAGATGAAAGAAACAGAAAGGAGTCGTTGAAGCTCTTCTTTAACCAAGAGGGCAATGCGTGGATGCATTTTCTCTTTTTGTTTAACTGGTTTGGAGTCTAGTTTCAGAGTGATGTTATGGACAGCAATGTCAGGATCGATTCCTGGCATGTCGGCGTAGGACCAAGCGAAAGCTTGATTGCGGGCACGGAGGAAGGTAGTGAAGGCGGCTTGTTCTGATGCGTCGAGAGATTGTCTGATCTTTACAATGTGAGGATCATCCTCCATGTGGATGTTGATTTCTATAGTCGACTCATTCAACATGGTTTGGGTTTTAGATGGTAAGGCACGTTGAATATAAGAGTCATCCGCACCAAGGTAGGTGAGGATGGAGTCGTCATCCTGGCACTCCACAACATTAATCGAAGGTGAGTCTTCTTTGATCATGTCTGGATACAAAAGGGAGAGAGAAGATGGGTCTTCACCATCGCGTTGATAAGTGAGAGGACCTAGGAAGATAGCATTCACGAAAAAAAAAAAAATTTAGGAGGGATAGATTCCGGGTCTATCGACTCCGTGGGTGAAGATGGAAAAATGGGCGTTGATGGTTCGGAAGGGGTGACTTCGTCATCTTCCTGATACAATTGACACGAGGTTTCTTTGGTGTAGGTGGTTCAGAAAATCCAAGACCACTACGATCTTTGTGTTTGCGTGTAGTCATGGGAATGATCGTATGTCGGCCTTGTTCATAAAGACCAAAACCAAAACCTTTCCAAGCACAACGAGTCAGGAAGGTGAGGGCGAAATGATGGTTGGTTAGATATTGAAAATCAGATTGGAAGGGAACCACACCAAGGGGAGGTTCAGGGGTGACAGAGGATGCGTTGACACCCCCATACATTAGGTTGGTGCGGCAATTAGGTGGTCCGTAGGAGATCACCTCCCCCACATGACGGTCGTAGGTAGGATGCACATGTAACTGTCCATACTCTTGTGGGGTATGGAAGGTGCTAACGTTGTATAGGTGGTACTCCCCCAGCGTAAGGCATTGAAAAACACCTACCAAGGGATCCGAGGTTGGGATGTTGTCCACGGGGAAGGAAGAGGTATTCACGTCGGTGGTTTCATTGGTCGAAGGTGTGGGTGCGGCTAAGGTGGATGGTTGAGGCGTGGTTGAAGTAGATGGTTGGGTCGGATCAATGGGTGCCTTGACTGGTACAAGCACATCATTAGGGTGGTATAACATATTGCAGGTTTTGAAGGGGAAGCGTCAGCTGTGACGGTGTATGACTTCCCCTCATACTCAAATTTTATGCATCTATGTAAGGTGGAGGAACACATCCCATAGCCGGATCCAAGGGCGGCCTAACAACATGTTGTATTGGAACTCTCCCTCAAGGACATAGAAGAGTTCGGGCAAGGTACGTGGCCCTACAAATGTTAAGGATCACGGTGCCTAGGGTAGAAGTAATAGCATCGTTGAATGAATGCAACATGGTGGGGTTGGCACACATGCAGCTAGGAGGGATATTCATCTGTTGGAAGGCTTTGGAAGAGATGATGTTTAGGCTAGCACCCCCATCGATCATAACATGACGTACCCGGATGTCTGGATGTAAGCCGAGATGAAAAGAGCGGGGTCAGGATCTTCTGCACCAAAGATGACAATTTCTTCTTCGAAAAAACTGACAACAGCGGCTTGCTTGTTGTATAGGGACAGAGGTGGTTGTGGAGGTAGGTTGTTTGGTGAGAGAAGCGACGTGGTTGGGTGTTAAGATGGAGGTGATGGGTAGGGTTTCATTAGGTAGGACCTCTATCCCTTGGAGGATCTCAATTAGAGCTTGTCGATGAGATTCAGATGTTTGAATGAGATCATAGAGTGTCATTTTTACAGGAGATTGGTGAAGTTGTTTGATCATGGTGCGATGGGAAACTCCATCAGAGACTGGATAGGCAGGTCCACGAATAACCACTTTAGGTGGTGGTGCGATCGGGATGGCGGAAGGAGAAAGAGAGGCCGCAGGTGTGCTCTCTTTAGCTTTTCCATTGTTTTTCTGACCTCGAGTAGCAATGCTAATCATGTTGATCTCGTGAATACGAGATGAGGAAGATGGCAGGGATAAGTCATTGTTCTCGAGAGGTGGGGTTGCAATGATGATAGATTTTGGTGAGGCGGGGACAGGTGGTATAGGAGAAGGGATCGAAGCTAAGGGCTTTTCCCTCCGTAAGTTGTCTTTCTTAGATTTTCTATCCGAGATAGGCAACTGGCGAAAGATGGCTTTCAAAGCTTTGCATCCTTCTACATTGTGTCCTGGTGTGCGGTGGTAGGCACATATTTTAGATTCATCATAACCTATAGGTCGAGGTTTAGATGGATCATAGGGTCTGAGTGGGGGTAGGGAAATGGTCGCATCCCTTACCAACATATCAAGGATCTTGGCGTAAGATCCTTTGAGCGGGTCAAATTCAGATGAAGATGAGGCTATTGATTGAGTGGGTGAGATTATTGATTGTTTTGGTAATGGTTGGGTATGAGTGGTTCGTATGGGTGGTGGTTTAGGCAAGGGATTTTGATGATTGGGTTTAACTAGGCATGGCTTCTTCTGCGCAGAAGTCATGTTTAGTTGGTTAGATGATGAGGCCACAGATGACGTGGTGGCAGGAAACAACCACGGGGAAAGAGGAGCGACAACAAAACAAGTCCTTCGATGATCGAGTTTGCTTAGGGTTGGTAGGTAGGCAGGATACTTGGGGCGACGGTGTTGAGACGCCCATGGATTTTTGTATGGGTGCAGAAGGTGCAGGTCGTGTTAAAGAAGACGTGGGAGGCATGGTGTATTGAGGCAAGGTGGAGGGGTGAGGCCCCAATATAGAAGGTAGGTGTGACGGCGAGGGTTGAAACCATGCTTGCTGTTGTACGGTGTGATCGGGGGTGAGGGTTTTAGTTGTGGCGGAGGCATAGATTGGACTCGAGGAGATTGGGTCTATCTCCTAGGTGGATTGACGGCTTTATTTTTGGATAAATCTAACCATTTAGGTGGGTGCGTCAGGCTGGGTATTGGTGAAGTCCCAAGCGTAGGGGAAGGTTTGGTTAGGTTGATAGAGGTGGATGAGGTATTCGGTAGAGATGAGGGGGGTGAAGGTGAGGACATAGGCATTTTGAGCTTTTGTAAAAACTTCGGGCATATGGTAGAGGTGTCTGGATTAGTCATCTGCATTTGAGTAGAGCATGGTGTACTCAAACGTTCCCATAAGACTCGTCTATCTTCTGGGGGATGACAATCTTCACGTGTGGATGGGAATTTTGGTATGGAAGAGAAGTGGGCTGTGATTCCGGTCCACTGTGGGTGTGATACAGGGGGCGAATGAGGCGTTGTATCAATGGGTGTTAAGAGGTCAACCGGTCAGTCGTTGGAAAGATTTAGGTGATGAAGAACTGATAGGGAGGAGGGCATGTTCTAGAGGATCCGTCATGGTTAAGGAGTTTGGTGATGTAGGCTCGAGGGGTTTCTCCTCTAAGGATGACAGAAAAAGTGGCGATCCTTCTTCTTTTGCAGCAAGAGTGGTGGAAGGAGATGTTTGGGAAATAGATAGGTTGGATAACATCCGCTCACAGTCTTGCAGGGATGTGGTGTAAGAAGGCTCTTATGAGAAGAGAACTCTGGGCGGTTGATTCCTTTATGGGTAAAGGAATAGCGGGGCTGTCCTCTTGTCCTGATGAAGGAGAAGGGGGCGAGGACCCTGCGTTGGTGAAGAGGCTCGATTCAGAATTTCCTCGATGGAAGCCCTTGGTTGGGAGTTGAAAACCACATGGATCTCATGCACACTCTTCTCCTCGGCTGAGGTTTCTTGGTTTGTGTTACTGTTAGATGAATGGTTTGGAAATGGTTTGTTGAAGATTTTTAAATTTTGATTAGCAGGGGCATTAGGATTATCGAGGGTTATATCCCCTGCATCAACCATTTCCTGCACTATGTTTTTCAACATCTTGCAATTTTCGTGGTTGTGTCCCTTCACGCGATGGAAGTTACAGAAGTCATTTTCTTTATACCAAGAAGGTATAGCGCGGGCGGAATCAAACCCGGAGTGAGGTTTAACAGGAGGCAAGGTGAGAGCTCCTGCTTTAAGCAATTTTCCAAGATCACATCATAAGTTTCTCCCAAGGGAGTGTACTTGATGGGCTCGGCTTTATACTTATAGGTGGATTTCGGCTGGGTATTAGATGGTGCTTGAGATTTGACCATCACCGCGTGTACGGCTCCTTTTGATTTTGAAGCAGCCGATGCGTGAGAGTTGGTGGTGTTGGGTTTGTTGGTGGAGTCTTGGGTTCGGAAATTTGAGTTTTTGTTGCGCAACTTCAATTTCTCCTCCTCTAAGGCTCGAATCTCTAGTTTCTGAGCCATAGTAAAGGCCTCATCAAAGGTGCGGAAAGTTTGAATTTGGAGGGTGGGAGAAATGTGTTTAGCGCAGGCCGTAAAGAGTTCGATGAGCTCGGCCTGAGGTAAGGCATAAGTAAGTTGGTTGATGAGGCCCCGCCATCGTCCAATGAAATCTGCGATAGACTCGTCTTCAAATTGTCGGATGGCATAGAGGTCGGTAATGGATACTTTCTTGGCAATATTGATGGAGAAGTGATCCAAGAAAGATTGGGCTAACTGGTTAAAGGAGAAGATTGAGTGCTGGGCTAAAGCATTGTACCACTCCAAGGTAGGTCCTGATAAGGACATGGGGAAGGTACGGAGTAGTAAGGCATCGTCATGAGCAATCAGATAGCAGGCATGTCTAAATGATCGCAAGTGTTGTTGAGGGTCCTCCTTACTACTAAAGCGAGTAAATTTTGGTAATTCCCATTGAGGAGGATATGTATGAAGGGGGACAGAAGGATGAATAGGCTCCCGAAAAACTTGCTCGTATGTCAGGGTGTTACGGCTTCCTGAAATAGAAGCCTCAAGATTTTGCATCTTGTCCATCATCTGTTTGATTAAATCATTGGTTGGGTTAGATGATGGTGTTGTCATCATAAACGGAGGAGGATTGGGCCAAGAGCCACTACTAGACAATGGTGGGGTTGAATGTTGATAAGGTAATGATGATGAATGTGTTGGGGCGGCCGAATAAGGGTGTCCTATATAAGATGTTGAGGCCACCGGATGAGTCTGCGGAAATGAAAAGGTGGGCGGAGCCTGAGAGGGAAAGCTCATGTGGATAGATGGTAGAGAGCGAGTTATGAAAGAGGCAATCTGTGGGAGAGATGAGGTAGGGGCAGTGGATGGTAGTGATATGTGGGGCCCCAGATTAACCAAAGGAAGGCCAATTGGTGTAGTATGAACCACCAAAGCCACTGAGCTGGGAGACGGGGCTAAGGATGAAGACGGTGAGGCGGAGTTATTAGGTGGGGAAGGGGCTAAGTGAGCGGCTATACTAATAGGCATACCAAAGAGGAGCTGACCGTCGGGTGTACGGTCGGGGTATGAGACAAATAATCTTGTCGGTGGCTAGGATTAGCATCCAAAAATTTGGCAAAGTCCGGATCTCCTACAGGGATCTTGGGAAAAGCACTGGTGTCATAGGATTCCCCATAGGATGCGAAGGGGGTGACTCAGGAAAGACACGGAACAAGCATGTGAAACCATGGTTGCGGCTTGTTGCCAGGTGATAACAACCATGGACAAGAGGATACAGAGGGAATTAGTCAATCAGGAATAAAAACAACAACAAAATGTTGGAATTGGTAGGTTGTTGGTTTGTCGGGAAGCTGAAACACGATATGAACCGATATCGGTCAGTAACCGATGTCGGTCAGATGTAGGCCGGCGTCGGTCAGTGTAACCGATGTCGGTAGAAGAGGACCGGTGTCGATCACTGTGAAGGCAAAGAGAGAATGTAAGAGGCTGCTGGTTTGGGGATAACAAGGCTTAGTATACCCACCAAACTATCTGAAGTGATCACTGAGACAGGGTATAATAGAGAAACAAAACTGAAAGAAAAAAAAAAAAAAAAACAAGCAAGATACACAAGCAAATCAAGAGACTAACCCTAGGATTAGTTTTAATCACTTTGGGCTTATGCCTTAGATGCAAGATGATGTCAATCCTAAACAAAAGACCTAAGGGAGATGTCAAGTTTGTTTTGGCTTGTAAGGCTACCTCAATCGGGTGGAGGAATACCACGGGAAGGGGGGATGTTTGAGATGTTGTGTAGATTATGATGTGATTTGGTATGTGTTGTGCAGTGAGAGTAAGATTAATTTCTCATCAATACCATGGATATCACCCCCACGTGTATGACCTGTTACTTAATCTACGTTCACTAGAATTAAAAACAACAAGCAAGAATGTGATGCACGTGTTTTAAACCCAAATCGAAAATGATATTCGATGAAGCAAAGAAAGAGAAGAGGTTAAGAAGATGACTTTCACTAATGCAAAGATGCGAAAGAAAGACAAGTTCTTTTACCAAAATGACAAAATATTTTGTGAATATTTAGAAGAAAGAAACAACAAGTGTGCTCCCTATATGAAAACAAGCAAGAAAGAAAGAAACCCGAGAAGGGTCCCACAGGCGTGCCAAAATGTTTCACACAGAATTTTGTTCCAGAATAGAGTTATTTCTATCTTTTCATTCTCTTGAGAAATAGATAAGGGTTAGGGCTAGGAGGAATACCTGTTGAGTGTTGGGAAGGTGTGCGCGTACCGTAGAGAGATCAGACCGATTGTGAAGAGCTCCTTTTTGTCAGGAAGGACTACCTGTAAATAAGAATGCAAGACCACCAGATTTTCATTAAACAATAAGTGAGGGAACTGCCTTGGGCCCAGGAAATATTAGACTTCCTTTCGAAGGTGGTCAGTTCCCTTTTAATACAAATTAATGCAAATGATAATAAAGAAGCTATTGTGAAATCACGATTTAGGTACCTCGTTACTAAAAGCAATAGAGACTAAACTACCAATAATAAAATGTCATGTTGTTTGTTTGGTCACTGGTTATTGATACGTTCAGATCAAGTTACAGGGATAGACAAGGCTGGATATGAGATTGTTTGGAGGTAAATAGGTGAAAGGTTGGTTTTGGTATAAGTCACAGTGACCGATGCGGTCATTTGGATAACCGACCGCGGTTATAAAACCGGTACCGGTAGGGGATAACCGATATCGGTAGGGGCAGTGATTTAGGGGCTTTTAAATGGAGGTTGGTTGTAAGGTGGTTATGGGGTTTAGAAGGTTGGTAGATGGTTGAGGGGAGTAGTAGGGTGATAGAGAAGACTCAGAGAGTGAGAAAGTTGTCTTTGGGGCAATATAGAGATGGATGAATGAAGGTTAGGTGCAGGGTGCTGCTGGGTGGTAGATCCAGGAGTGAGCTTATAATCACTATGAATCAAAAGTTCACAAAGTAGTGTCTAGAAGCATACAAGGTAATAAAAGAGACTACTTACTAGTTTCTGATGCGGATGCGAGGTCGAGGAATGCGGTGGCGAAGGCAGGCTCAGTTGGGATGATCCGGCAATCGGAAGTGAGCTGATGAAGCTATCCTCTGACTCTCCCAATGTTTGGATGAGTGTGACCAGTGATCTAGTTGCTCAGTTATAGTCTTGGGCTCAATACTCCTCTCTGCAACCTCTTCTCTCTCTCTCACTTGTCCCTCTCTTGCAAAATGAATTCGGATCCTTTTGTTTTGGTTGGGGAGGTCATTTACAGGGAACCGATGGCGGTTACCTAACCGACTTGGTCGCGTAGGGACCGATGTCGGTTAGGTCAAAGTTGGCTATTTTTAGTAAAATAGCCAACTTTCCCTCCTTTTCTCCCGAGGGGTCAGTTGTGGGCTTGGTCAAGTCATTATTAGGTTCGTTTTGGTGCGGGTGAGGGGTGATGAGTCATGGGTGTGGGTGCGACCAAGTTATAGGTCTTAATTAGGTTAGTTTAGGGTTAGGGCTAGGTCATGGTGAGGTGGCGAGGTGAGGTGGCAGGGTTGGAGATGTGGATTTATTAATTATAAGGTAATTAATAAATAATTAAGTGTGATATCATCTACCTTCACATTTGCACTTTCAACAATATTGAATGTTCTCATATTGTAACATCTATAAGCCTTTCTCATTGAGGAATAACCAAGAAAAATACCTTCATCAGATCTATAATCAAACTTACCTAAGTCTTCATCATCTTTCTTGATATAACATTTGCTTCCAAATACTCAAACATTTGAAAGTTGTTGGTCTTATCTTCCATAGTTCATAAGGTGTCTTATTGTTTTTACTCGATCTTCCCTCTAATTAAAATGTATATCTTTGTTGTTGTATTGATTGTTTCTCTCTAGAATCATGTCGATATCTTGGATTCATTTAACCTAGTTATAGCCATCTCTTGTATAATCCTATTTTTTCTTTCAATAACTCCATTCTATTATGGAGTTCTTGTGGGTGAATAATATATTTTTATTCCATGGCACACACATTACTATATAACTTCTTTTGAAATGAATTCTCCTCCTTGATCAAATCTTAAACACTTGATTTTCATATCAGTTTCATTTTCAACTAAGGCTTTGAATGCCTTAAACTTTTCAAATGCCTCATATTTTTCTCTTAAAAATGTAACCTATGTCATTCTAGAATAATCATCAATAAATAACATGAAATACCTCTCACCTTGCATGCTTTGATTTCTTATAGGACTACAAAGATCAATATGAAAAATTTCTAATAACTTTATGGTTGATTAATCCTTTGTCTTGATTGAAGGTCTTATTTTCTTATTGAAACCCGACATTGTTTGCAAAAGAGTATATGCTAGTTTAAAAATATTTGGCATGTCTCTAATAACTTGTTTGAACTGATTTTAACTAGATTATCAAAATTCATATGACCCATTCTTCTATGCCATAACCAACTCTCATCTATTTTTCCCATGTAGCACTTTTCACCTTTAATCTTACTAAGAATGTAAAGATTATTTGTTGTCCTACATGCATCAACAAAAACCTTTCATGTACTTTCCTTTCTAATTTCACAACCTCCAACATAAAATGTTACTGTGTATCCCCTATCACTCATTTGAATCACACTCAAAAGATTATGCTTTAGTCCTTCAACATACAAGACATTTTCAGTTTTTGATTTACCATTGTTCAAGCTAATGGTACCCTTACCTGAAATTCTTGCAGTGGCATTGTCTCCAAATTTTATAGTACCTCCATTTACCTTTTTCAAAGTGAGAAACTTAATTTTTTCTCCAGTCATGTGGCTTGAGAAACCACTATCAATGTACCACTGATTTTATTCATTCTATGCATGAAATGTTGTTTGAACAATCATGATTTTTATTTTTTATTTCTTTCTCTTGTTTCTCCTTCCAAAATTTTTTTGACTCATCCTTTTGATTGTCCATGGTTTCCTCATTCTTAAACTTCCTAGTAGATTCCAAAAACCAACTTCTACAAAAATGAGCTTTATGCCCAAAGTTGTGGCACTTATAACATTCAATATTAAAATTCATCAAAGGAGAAAATGAGTTGTAGTTTCTATTTGAGGACATATATGAATTCAAATTTACATTTTTCTTCCTATCAAAACTCCTTACATGAGATCTACAGTCTGCTTCCCTGTGAACAAACTAATTACATGAAAAAAAATAGCCATAAAAGGAATTTTGAAACCTGATTTTGTAATGTTGCCTTGGAGGAAATGATCTTCTTGTTGAATCCTTGTTATTCTTTGGAGGAGTACTGATATTTTGTTGAGCATGAATTTCTTCCCTTCTGGATATTTCATTTAAAGTGCTTGTACATTGAGGATCATGCACTTTTTTTCTCACTATTCTCAATTTTGGTAGAACTTTTAAGAGAATTTGCATAGATTTTTTCCTTTTCTGTATTTTTCATCTTTGTTTACTCTTTGTGATCTTATTTTTAGTCTTCTCATTTTATCCAAGATCTATTTTGATAAATGGAAATCTTTCACTATAGATGATATCATCTAAGACTTGAGATCTCTTCTAAAATTTGAGACATCCATTCATCTTGGTAGTTGTTTTATCAAGTTATTTTCTTAAAGAAACAATATCACATTCAAGATTCTCACAATCTTGTTCCTTATGATTCAATAATGTTCTTGTTGATGCAAAATCACAAAGCACCCCGGGATGCACATCGGCTTCTAGGTTGATGTTCTGGCATCCATGTGATTGCACAACATGGAAACCTCTCTCCCAAGCGTGGGACTTGTGAAACCGAGAGAGGAATCTCCAAAGAAGGCTGGTTCCTGCTCCTAAACTACTGCCACAAGCTATTCCAGTCTAGGCAAGCTAATCTAATCCTAATCTAACCATGCCAGGAGACAGAGAGAGAGAGAGAAGGGAAAACAGCAAAAGCCTAAACTAAAACAAATGATACACCGAGAGAAGGAGGATGTTGAACATCTATCAAAACTGCCATGGGACAAAGAGAGGTGAGCAATGGGAAGGATGGACAGATGCATCACAGGCCCAAGGATAGATTTCACACAAAAAATGTCCCAAAACTCCATGAACACAGCTCCAAACCTGCAATGAACATTTAGACATGCACAGATACCTGCAAATGAAGAGAGGCAAGGAGAGAACAAGCAAAAATGAGAGAGGATGGACAGATGCATCACAGAACACGTTTTGTTGCTCCAGAAGTTTGCACAGAACATCATTCCATTAGTAAAAGGCAAAAAACGCCATTACAGAGCAGGGAGGAGGCTCGAACTCCATTTTCAACCCTAGAGAAGAAAAGAAGGGAGGGCCGAGCCGAAAGAATGAACAACCTCTTTTTTTTTGCCACTCCTTACAATATATAGGAAGAATGAGAGAAGGAAGAAAGAGGAAAGTCAGATCTACTCCAACCACCCCAGGGTGTTGTATTTTAAATCATCTCATTATTGTAGGAGCGGGGGATCCGGCAAAACGGCGGGTTGTCTGCTGCATTAAAGTGGTTGTTGAAGCGTCACTTCAATGGTATCACGCGTGAGATCCGTTTCTTGATTTTCTCTCTTCAGACTACACCAAAACTTGAGATTGATCCCAGAATCATGTAGAGCATCTCAACAGATTTATGTTGATATAAAGAACGTGGAAATCCGAGCTCTGGATCAAAAGATATGGCGATCTGAAGATTTAGGGCACGGAGCAGACCAAAACGGATTTTAAAATGTTTTCCCACTCTTCACCATCTGGACGACACGTGGCACGTGCTGATTGGACGAGCAATTCTCTGTCCTCCATCTTTCGCGGGCTTTCCTTTTGAAATTGCTTGTGGGCCCCTTAAACTTGGACACGTGGCGCCATTTCATTGGTTCGATTCGGCCTCGATAACTCGCCCCTTTGACCTTTTGACTTTTTCTCCTGTGAGGACACGTGGCAGCTTCTGATTGGTCCTCGGCTCCTTCGGCTCCTTCGCGTACTTCGCCTCCATTTGTCCCGGATGTCCCATTTGATTTTGGGCCCTTTGTGCTCATTTCGGCCGGTTCGGGCATTTCGCGTCCATTTGTCCCGCTTGTCCCACTTTGTTTTTGGACCCTCTGGACTCATTTCGGCCAGTTCGGGCATTTCGCGTCCATTTGTCCCAGACGTCCCATTTGATTTTGGACCCTCTGGACTCATTTCGGCCGATTCGGCCGGTTCGGGCATTTTTGGCCCGCTTGTCCACTTTTTGCTTTTGGGTACCTGCCTCGGCCCTTTTTCGCTCGGTTCGGCGGTTCGCGCCTTTTGGCCCGATTGTCCCATTTGCGTCCCTCTTAGCTAGAGAATTTTTCTGGTCGAACCGGCATTTCGCGCCCGCCGCGTACTTTTGTCCTAGATGTCCCTATTGCTTTGCGGGCTGTTTGTGCTTACTTCGGCCGAGCCGGCCGGTTCGGGCCTTTTTGTCCCAAATGTCCCGACTGCCCCTAGGACTAGGACTTAGTCATTTTTACGATTTTTTCCTGGATCAACCTACTTGCCTTCTGCAACCTCTTTTTGCATTTTCTCAGAGCTTGCTCTTTTCCTCTCAGACAGGGAACTTAGAAAATATTTGAGGGGACTCTAGCAACATGATTTTTGGCCCCGAATCAATCAATTTTCCTGGGACTTGAATATTCTGATGCATGTTATCAAAATTACCCAGGGGGGGTGAAATTTTGACAACAGTTTGGCGACTCAGCGGGGTCATCTGCCTGCTAGATGAATGATCAGTAGCCTGAAGCATCCATTGGGCATGGAGTCATGAGTTGCAACCTGCAACTGATCTGAACTTTGAAAACCTCCCTCTGAGCCACTTGGAAACCCATTGAACCTGGAGTGTCTTCACCAAGATGCCCTTTGAAATGAATGAGGCGTGCAAGAGCAAAACCAGCAACACCAAAACTATGTACAAAACTGAAAATCATACATGCCCCAAATGGAACATGCAGAGTGTGCACAAGCACTTCTTCTGCTGAAAGCAAACCTAACTACTCTACTTTAACTGGAAGCAAAGGCAAGCTAAACAAACCCTGCAACTGGTTGTGCAAAATAGCTCCCTTTCTTCAAAATTGGCAGCCATGCAACTGATTTGGCACTGATCATGGCTGTTTGGATGGATGGAAAATCAACAAGAAGCTGGTCTTCTATCCAAATCATCAAGGTATCAACTGAAAATAAATCCAATACCTCTTTTAGTTGCTCTGCATTTGGATTGGAGAGGTATGGCAGCTGATCCTTGGTACTTTTTAGCTCATCCTCATGCTCAGAAGCAAGCATGACTGGTTGTGGCTTCTCCTTTGGCTCCAATGAAGCCAAATACCTGATTGGGCAAGGTCTGATCCGTTTGATATGCCCATTGCTGTGATTTTCAACTCCAAGAATGGAGTCTTCTTGTAGACCTTCTTGAATGGATGGTGTGGAAGAAATGGTGAAATTCTTCTCCTTTCTCTTCCTCCATGAATAACATGGAAGATAAAAATATTCCAATCTTGATCCCAAAGAGCTGCTGTAAGATGCAGGCTGCTGCAAATGAAAGCTCTCCTTCATGGCAGCAGGCTCTGGTGTTTGGAATGTGGATGATGAAAGAGAGAAAGGTGAAAGCTCAACCGGCTCTTCTCCATCAAAACAGTCCTCCAAATCTGACAGGTAAACTGCCTCATTGCTGTCCTGCTGCTCGTTTTCAACTTCCTCCATGGTGTCCTCTTGATGTGCAACATGACCACCATGGTTTGCTTCACTCTCAATATTGAGTTTGAGAGATCAAACTCCTTTTCATAATAGAACTTGAGAGAGATGAAGTGGAAAGAAGAAGCTGAAGGTTCTCCACCACATGCTTTGCTTTGTGCTCGAAGCCCTTGGATCTGCACTTTTCTCCTCCACAGCTAGATTGTGCTCCTCTTCTTTTGGATTTGGAGCAGCTTCTCCTTCCTCCAATGATTGAAGGCAATCTTGCTCTTGGTTGAACTCTTCCTCCAGCATGAAGTTTGTCAAGTCAAACTCTTCAATTTGTTGCTCTAGAGGACAAGTTGGGACTGCAAGATCTTCTTCTTCTGCTGCAACAGAATCAGTCCTGACCACCATTTTTTCTCCAACCCTAGCCTCTTCTGTAGGTTTAACCATCAAGGGGATCTTTGTCATCCCAAATCTAAGAGCCCAACTCTTCAGATTTTGAATTTCTTCATCTTTGTTGGCACTCTCTTTTTGCTGTTGTTTTCCTTGACTGGCATTCTGATTTTCATCCTCCCAACATGGATTTGGGAATGCAAGAGGAGGGATGGGTTGAAACTCAACTGATTTGACATTTTTTTGTGGTGGTGGAGGAGGAGGTGAAACCTCTTGTTTCTTTGGAGGGGATGACTGTTTGGAAGGGAAAAGAAAAGAAGAATCGAGATGGGGTGGAAGACTAGGGGATGGAGGGATGGATTCAACACATGGGACAACAGATGAGGAGTTTAAATGAGATGATGCTGCTTGAGTAATGGAAAGAGAAAAACCAGATGATGGTGTAGAACTTACCCATTGACAAGGTTGTTCAACAACAAGTCTGTAGGCCTCTATTTCTGCTGTCCATTGTGCAAGCAAAGGCAGCATTGCAATCATGAAGTCAAGCTTCTCCTGAGGGCTGTAATGCCTTGGAAAAGGTCCCACCCATGGACAGGGTGCTCCATAACCGATTCCAAAAGCTTTCATTTGTGCTTGAGCCCTGGACTGCACCATCCCCACCTCCATCTTTTGGATTTTCTCCAACAGACCAGCATCTTGGATCTGATGGTCTTCATTGTATGCACACCCTTGCTCTTGGAAAGCTCCATAGCCAAACTGACTTTGGCACTGCTGCTCATATGGGTATGCATACTGATCTTGAATCTGCTCAAAATGCTGATTTGGAGGATTTGTAAAACATGTTGGAGGTGGAATATACTGCTGTTGTTGATGTGAAATCCATGATGGAAATGAAGTCATGATTGCACAACTTCATGGAATGGAAAAGAATGAAAGGGATGGAAAGAAAGATGGATGAAAATGAATGAAAATGAATGGAAAGGAAGGTCTGCAACTTCAGAGATGGTTGTTGACCAGATGGAGTCGCCAGATGTGTTTGCAAGTGCCTCCAAAGGCTGAAATCTTCACAGGAACACATCAACCTGCAAAAGATGAAGTGAAAGACCTCTAAGGTCCCACTTAGGGTGTGCCAAAACTATTGATCAAAATCACAAGCACCCCCTATGCACATCAGCTTCTAGGTTGATGTTCGAGCATCCAGTGTGATTGCACAACATGGAAACCTCTCTCCAAGCGTGGGACTTGTGAACCGAGAGAGGAATCTCCAGAGAAGGCTGGTTCCTACTCCTAAACTACCTGCCACAAGCTATTCCAGTGCAGGAAAGCTAATCTAATCCTAATCTAACCATGCCAAGGAGACAGAGAGAGAGAGAGAAGGGAAAAACAGCAAAAGCCTACACTAAAACGGTGATACACCAGAGAAGGAGGATGTTGAACATCTATCAAAACTGCCATGGGACAAAGAGAGGTGAGCAATGGGAAGGATGGACAGATGCATCACAGGCCCAAGGATAGATTTCACACAGAAAATGTCCCAAAACTCCATGAACACAGCTCCAAACCTGCAATGAACATTTAGACATGCACAGATACCTGCAAATGAAGAGAGGCAAGGAGAGAACAAGCAAAAACGAGAGAGGATGGACAGATGCATCACAGAACACGTTTTGTTGCTCCAGAAGTTTGCACAGAACATCATTCCATTAGTAAAGGCAAAAATTCCATTACAGAAGCAGGAGGAGGCTCGAACTCCATTTTCAACCCTAGAGAAGAAAAGAAGGGAGGGCCGAGCGAAAGAATGAACAACCTCTTTTATTTTGCCACTCCTTACAATATATAGGAAGAATGAGAGAAGGAAGAAAGAGGAAAGTAAGATCTACTCCAACCACCCCAGTGTCGTATTTTAAATCATCTCATTATAGTAGGAGCGGCGGATCCCCGGAAAAATGGCGGGTACATCTGTCATTTGCATTAAAGCTGGTTGTTGAAGCGTCACTTCGCCATTTATCACGCGTCAGAGCCGTTTCTCAATTTTCTCTCTTTAGACTACACCAAAACTCGAGATTGATCCCAGAATCATGTAGAGCATCTCAACAGCTTTCCGTTGATATAAAGAACGTGGAAATCCGAGCTCTGGATCAAAAGATATGGCGATCTGAAGATTTAGGGCACGGAATAGATCAAAACGAATTTTAAAATGTTTTCCCACTCTTCGCCATCTGGACGACACGTGGCACGTGCTGATTGGATGAGCAATTCTCTCTCCTCCATCTTTCGCGGGCTTTCCTTTTGAAATTGCTTGTGGGCCCCTTAAACTTGGACACGTGGTGCCATTTCATTGGTTCGGTTCAGCGCTCGATAACTCGCCCCTTTGACCTTTTGACTTTTTCTCCTGTGAGGACACGTGGCAGTTTTTGATTGGTCCTCGGCTCCTTTGCGCCACTTAGCCGCATTTGTCCCAGAGATGTCCCATTTGATTTTGGGCCCTTTGTGCTCATTTCGGCCGGTTCGGGCATTTTGCGTCCCATTTGTCCTTGTCCCACTTTGTTTTTGGACCCTCTGGACTCATTTCGGCCGGTTCGGGCATTTCGCGTCCATTTGTCCCAGACGTCCCATTTGATTTTGGACCCTCTGGACTCATTTCGGCCGATTCGGCCGGTTCGGGCATTTTTGGCCCGCTTGTCCCACTTTGCTTTTGGGTATGTCTGGCCCTTTTTCGCCCGGTTCGGCTGGTTCACGCCTTTTTGGCCCGATTGTCCCATTTGCGTCCCTCTCAGCAGTTAGCCAATTTTTTCTCGGTCGAACCGGCATTTCGCGCCCGCCGCGTACTTTTGTCCCAGATGTCCCTGTTGCTTTGCGGGCTGTTTGTGCTTACTTGGGCCGAGCTGGCTGGTTCGGGCCTTTTTGTCCCAAATGTCCCGATCGCCTCAGACTAGGACTTAGTCATTTTTACGATTTTTTCCTGGATCAACCTACTTGCCTTCTGCAACCTCTTTTTGCATTTTCTCAGAGCTTGCTCTTTTCCTCTCAGACAGGGAACTTAGAAAATATTTGAGGGGACTCTAGCAACATGATTTTTGGCCCCAATCAATCAATTTTCCTGGGACTTGAATATTCTGATGCATGTTATCAAAATTACCTAGGGGGGGTGAAATTTTGACAACGAGTTCTTACATCCTCATCTACCTTCCTCATTTATTCTAGTTGAATCTTTAGCCCAATGATGATATTATTATATTATTCAATCTCTTGTGTCATCTTTTATTTTAAAGCATTATACTTATCTTACATTTTGAAATTGTTGCTTTCATTTGTAATTTTTCTTTCTCATACTTTTGATCTCTTCTAGGGAAGAAATGAGCTCTCCTTCAAGATCCACTTCAACTTAAAATTTAGAATCTTTTCATATTCTTAATATTTATCACCTTTGACTTCTTTGATCTCTAATTCCATGATCGGTGATTCTTCTTTATCACTAGCGAGACACTTTCATCACTATCTACCGATGAACAATTTTCCTCCTTGGTATAGAGATTTTTCTTGCTTTCTTTACTTATATCTCTTCTTGGACTGATAATACTTATTATTTTCCTTTAAGTTATGATTTTCTTTATCATTAATGTTTTTATTTTTTTCATATGGGAATTTGTTGGTATAATGTCCTATTTCACCACAATCAAAACATTGGAATGGTAACTTACCTTTGTACTTTCTATAACCATTCTCCAACCTTCGACAAAGTGAGAATCAAGCTTCATCCGAATCATTGCTAGAGAAATCATGTGGCTTAGTTTTATTTCTTTTCAAATTCTTTAATGCTTTGAATGTAACCTCTCACTTTGAGGATTTATAATTTTTAGTTCACATCTCATATGTTGTAAGAATAACATCTAACTCATCCATTGTTAGGATTATTAAGTCGTTTAGCTCTTCAATGGTAGATACTTTGGCATAAAATCTCAAAGGAAGAGATCTTAGCACTTTTTGCACAATAATTTCATCCTTAATTTATTATCTAATTCCTCTTATAGTATTGAAAAAATCATCCACATGAAGAAGGTAAGCTACAATATTTTCATCATCCTTCATCTTCAAACTCTCAAATTGACCTTTATGTGTTTGGAGTTTTTCTTTCTTCACTTTATCATCTCCTTCATAAATGTTCTTGAGCTTATCCAAAATTTCCTTTTTTGAACTACAATGCATTACTTTGATAAATTTTTCCTCACATAGTCTGCTCAATATTGCATTCATAGCCTTTGTATTACTTTCACTTGCCTTCTTTCCATCTTGATCTATCGAACGAGTTACTAGATTTATATATCCACTAACAAATTACTTGTATGTGAAAACCAAGATCCATTAAATAGGTACAATTTTTGATACTCCAGAAAGCATAATTAGTTCCATAAAAATGGATCTCTGTTTGAGGAGAAAATTTCTTTACTCATTGTGTGTGCTTTTGAGATTTACCTTCTAGCGGTTAAGATGTTTTGAAGGAACCCACTCTGATACAAATTTTAGAACACACACTTATACTGAGGGTAGGGGTGAATTAGTATTATCCAATTTTTACTAATTTAAAATTTAACATTCATAACAACAATAATTACATAAGGTATAATAGTTTCACAACACAATATTTATGTGGAAACCATTTCGGAGAAAAACCAAAGAGAAAATACTGCTTTGGAGCTATTTTCCAAATCTAACCACAAAATTAATTGTTTTACAAATGTTTTTAGGAACCAACCTCTGGATGCAATAATATCCAATGCAAAGCACCAAAATATATTGATTTGTGAGCACCAACTCAATGGAGACACCATTCTGCAATGAAAAAACAACATTATCTTGATTCATGAGCACCAACCCATTGGAAACACTAATACCCAATATCGAGCACAAACTCAACTTAATTTGTGACCACCAACTCATTAGAGACACCAATCCCCAATTATATTTTTCATTGAGGTAAAAAATGTAAAGATCCACCTACTTTAGTTTATTCTTCAACCTATTGATGGTAGTTAAATCATTCTTGATTTTTCTTACTTTTTCTACGCACACCTGCGCTTTAAACATTTATTATACATTTCTCACTCTTCTTTATTCTTTAGAAACTTATAATTGTATTTTACTTGAGATTTCTCTTCCTCAATCTTCATACATTCTCTTGATATGTATTCATTAATCGCTTCTCTCTTCTTCTCTCTTTCACTCTTTATTTCTTTAAAGATTCAACATTAATTCCATGACATAAAGAATGCTTACTACACAACGAAGAACACTACAACACCCACGATACACTATAAAACCTATGGAAAATTACATAATATTTTCCTCTAATGCATGACATGTAAAATTCAAACTGAATCAACATTTTTATACATGGAATACTCTTGAAAACATCAATGACAATACTTATAACTTATGAGCTATTTATCAACATTCTTTTGACGTAAATGACAATACTTCCATTATCTGCAACTTTAGAATAGATTACAAGTGTCTTTTTACCCCATGTATTTTATTCTCTTGCGATAAGTTCATGATGTTTAGGGTCACTCAACGTTTTGTCTTAATATTGGGAAAATTCCCATGTATTTCTTCTCCGAATCACTTAGATGAAGGATTTTGATTCCTTGTTCTTTGATCATGACTTCAAACTTGGGTTTGATGATATGGGTTAATGGGTTTGTAATTATTAATTTTCAAATTTTCTTTGCAAACGTGATCTCTATCTTTTAAAATTCGATAAATTTCAAAATCATTCTCTCTTTCCAACAATATTTTCTTACTTTCAATCTTAGTATATGAATTTAACATTTTTCGCACTATATCTCCTAGATGTAATGTGATGATTTTTATTTTTTATTTTTGTGATCTACCACCTTAATTACATTTTCCTATTAGGTATTTATCTTAATTAACTCACCTTTAAATATTAGCTACTTGATAGGCCAACCATACAAATTAGTGATTTAGTAGCTTTATATCATTTCTGATTTTTAAATTTTCTTTTTACCTCATTATCTTTCTTGTTTTTGTGTGGATTTCTGATAGGTTTTTGTTTTCTATGTTTTTTATTCACTTAAGTTCCCAAATTACCATTTATAGATATTTTAAGGTGGTATTTCCAACTTTAACTAATCTACACACACTCTAACACAAACTAATCATATATTCAAACTTCTATCTACTAAACTTGTAAAAAAATCTGAAATATTCTATGTTCCAAAGGAACTTATTATCAATTTATTTATTTTTTGATATTATAAATTATAGTATTTTAGTGCACATCCATTGGTCCTATTATGTAATACATTTTCTTGTAGATCCCATAACACAAATCTTCCTTATTTTTGATGTGGTGAATAATATAAATGCCTTTCCATTTGATGTGAAATTTTCTCGGAGTTCTCTTTAAACCTTATTTTATAAACCAATACCACATGTTCTATTTAAAATATTTTATTGCATAGATTTTGGTCATGCCATGCTTAATGAATTGGTGTATGGGATCCTACTTCCATGGCACAATTTCCTATATTCCTCCATTTTTGTCTAATCCAAAAGCATGTTATCTATGGATTTATTATCTCTCAACCAATTACTTTCTCTATGTGTCATGTTACTTCTTCCAAAATTTAATTGGTAAATGGTGTTAGAAATGGATCATTGACACATGCATCATTTAGGGCTTTATAGTAACTATGAATTCTATTGTTTTAATTTTATTTTGTTTAGTAACTATTAGAATCACTCAATCTAATATCCCTATAGGACATATTAGTCCTAATTCTACCATTTGTCCGGATATGTCTTGAATTTTGCCTTCATGTTTGGATTCAATTTGTAAGGAATTTTCTTTATAGTATTAGCTACCTCTTTTAATTTTATGTGAATTTTTCCTAATGATATATCCACTCCTTTATTTAACTAAGTTTTGTGGGGAAGACATCTTCATAATTGCAAAATAATTGTAAAATATCATACATATCTTTTTGTCGTCCAATAGTCTCCAATAGTGGCTAAATTTACTTGATCCAAGTGGACATTCTGAGTGGTTATAAGATCCATAATTATTCTAAAACTACTATAGTACGAAAGATCCCATCATGAGATTTCCAAAGGTATGTGGATTGTGGAAAACAAACATCACATGCAAAAATTATCGCACACTAAAATTTTGGCCCAATTGGTAAAATTAAACACACATGTATGAGATGATGTGAAAACATGCAATCTCTCCAAGTAGACCAATCATTTTGAGAAAAGTGAAAAAATGGTGCAAAAATAAGTTTTTGGGGTTTAATTTTTTACTTTTATATTTGACACTCATGTTCATACAAATGGGCATTGCTATTTGCTAGTCACTGGGGCCCTCATCCAGGTTTGACACACTCTTTTTGAGGAGGGGTTCCTTTTCCTCCTATTATTCATATTATCTTAGAGACAACTTATTATTTATATGCCATATTTTCCAACCCACCATGCATGTGGGACTAATTTTCCACATTTTTAATAAACTATGCATTGCCACACATTTACCACATTATACTTTCCAACTCACATTGTTGTATTTCCACCTCACTTTCCCCACATGCCAAAACACCAAACATTCCCTCCTATACTAAGCACTCCAGAATTAAGCCTTAGTGCTACACACCTAAGCCTTAGTGCATTATAGTTGGAAACAAAAAGAGGCCCCAAGGCCACTAACTACATGTCAACACTTTTCTTATAAATAGTACTATCCCAACATATTCACCAATGTGGGAGTGGAATGTCAATGTGCCCAAGGAGGTTTGAAATCTTTACCTTGTGCAAATGAATATTCACCCTAACTAACCCCCACTTTTTGGAAACACTATATAAGATGCTTTATGGTATTTTAAGGGTATTCTTTAGAGGATTGTGTATAGTGATTAAGGAGTAGATTTTATATTTAGCTATTGCTCACCTAATCGGAGGAATTTTTCAAAGGCTTTTTGCAAGGCTAGAGAGTTACTCAAAATTTCCAGACACTTTGCTTGAACTTTGATTTTTTTATTTGGTGTTTGTTTGACATCATTATGAAACTTTTAGACCAATTTTGACGTAGAACAAGGGAAATTGATCATGTAGATTCTATAGGAAGGTGGAAGACATTGTTGATTGAGTTCATGAAAGCATATTTTGTAGTTTTCAAATTTTTAATTATTTCTATTTTGATGATCATACTTATAAATTGATTAATTAATGGATCGAGATGACATTATAAGTTATCCCGATGACATAACCTAATCAATGAGTGAAATCTATTATCAATTTGGAGTTTTTGTTTAGTTTTGCATCTATTTATTCTAATTATTTGCAGATTTAAATCAGATTTTTAATTGATTTTGGATGTAATTATAAAACTTTTACACGTTTTCAAAATCGTATTTGATCCTTTGATTGTGTAAACTGGAAACGATTAATGAGTTTAAAATCAGATTTTGATTAAGTTTTGGAACATATTTTAATTTTTTTGGACCATATTTTAATAAATTCCTATTTGTTAATTTGAGGAAAATGATGATTATTTTTACGTATCTATATGTAAATCAAATGATAACTAGAACGGTTAAAGTGGTTTACGGATAAAATTTGGTATTAGATCCATTAGCATGTTGGATTATCTTTTGATTGCATTTATGATATTAGATTTCAATTGGTTTCATTCATTTTGTGCAAACATTTAGGCTTGTTCATCTTCCATTTACAATGTGCGATTGTTGGGAGTACATGTTTACAAGAAACAGAGAACCATGTAATGAGAGGGACATATGGATATATCTTGATATCACTTGTAGGGTGATTAAGGTATGGAATTGAACCCACTTAGATTTAAAAATTTCATAGTGTTTGGTGAGTAAACCATATTATGAAGCTTTCCTTTCTGGTGTTTAGTTGTATCTATTTTAAGCCTATGTCATTTTATAAGGGACAAGTGAAAAGACCATTACTTTGTGAGCTATGGAGAATGGTTCGGGGAATTGGACATGTTTTCGCACTCATTTATTTGGGTACTAATCGGGTGATTCAGATTGATTTTATAGTCTAAATTTTTCTTAAGCATTGCAAGATGCAATCTTTAAGTTGTTTAAAATTCAACTATTTGTTAACCTTTTATCAACAAGGTGTATAGTTCTCAGTTTGAAAGGAAGGTAAAATTATTCTAACACTTTCTTTTCTATGAGAAAATGACTATTTACACAATTTTGGTTTTCATATCCATATTTTAGATAACCTTTGTGTGGCTTGTTAGAAAGGAATATACTTTTTTGGAACTATTCAAATTTTTTGAAAACATGAGGTTTCATCACTACCTCGTTATGAAGGAGGTTTGATTTGGTGTAGCCTTCTATTCAAGTTGTTGAGCCAGGAAGAGGGATCAACCCTTGATCTAGTAAGACTAATTTCTAGGATAGTTTTTTTATTGCATTACTTGGTATTTATTGATTAACATGCTTTTAAAAAACTCATACACTATTTTGGGATTCATTGTTGTGTTGACGAGAAAGGATATTTTACCCTTTTGTTTAGAAGAAGTCTTTTGTCTAGATTTTATGCTTGACTAAACACATACAACCTAGGAAGTCATGGGATAAATCCCCTTCATTTAACGGTGAATCTCCCGTATGATTTATTTGTTTATTCAAACACCTATCTAACTTTTTAGGGGTATTAATTTAACTATATATCTTATGAACCACAACTAAAAAGTTTGGCAGCAAGTAAGTAGTTGCTTGGTAACTAGAATGTAAGTTGGGGAAAATAAAAATAGAAAGGATAAACTTGAAAGGATGTAAGAAATGTGGGAATGTGCTTTGTAACAGGTAGATTTTAGAGTGAGTTACTCACACATAGAATAAACAAACATTATCTTATTTGGATTACTTTGAATTTTTTTAAAGAAGCGTATACTTATGAAAGTTAAGACAACACAAAGTCTATCATAACAATCAAAAATCACACAGTCAGACTATGATAGACACAAAGTTCAACCAAAGTCTTTCTTCCTTCTTATTAAAATGTTAATTGCTTACAATAAGTGCCTCCAGTTATTTCAACACAAAGTCTAAAATAACCAAGTACAACCTATAACAACTATTTTCCCAAAAATCAGATATTTTTACATGTAAGCCTCTTCTTCTATTTATAATTGTCATGAGTAAAGCATATGGAAGAGATATCCGTTATAATTTAATAAATGAACAACTAACAAACAGTTAGGAGTTGAGAAATTTACTCCTCAAAATCTTCATTTAATGCCACCTAGCTATTCTCAGAAAGTTCAAACATTAAAACCATAAAACTTCTTCATAACTACTTTTTGAGCATTTGACTTTATCAAACAACTTAAAGTAATGGTGATTATACACCACATTACTTAAGTCTTACAATGAACGTACTCAAAAATTAAAGAAGAAAGGTAGAAAGGAAGTAGAAGAAATATAAGAATCATTTCGAATTAGCAACTTCTGTCCCCACTTTATCTTTCCCTTTATTCTTATCCCTAGATTTTCCTTTATCTACTTCATCTTCAACCACTTCATATTTTTCATCCTTATGCTTCTCTTTATAGATAACAAACTGATCCCTCATGTACTTGATAACATTATTATCTACATCAGTTATATCCTCCATTTTTGTTTCAAACATAAGCAATTATTCTCCCAAAACCTTACAACCCCTCTTACCTTCCCGAGATAAGATCCCAACTGATTGACAACATCTTGAATATCTGCTAATTTGTCCAAGGAATTTCGGTTGAAAGGAATAATAGCCTTGTCCATTAGTTACTGAAACAATGGAAGAAACTCATCAATACTCTGTGGATACTTGGAAGTATCATACTTTGTTAGACCATAAATTACATCATCAAGTTCTTCCAGAATTTCCTCAGCTCGTTCCTCCATCAAAGGAATTCCAATCGATTAATTTCTTGGAAGTATGAAAGGACCGCTTAGTCACCAATTTGTAAATTCCTAACTTGAAAGATATTGAGCTTAAGGATGTGTTGGGTTTTAAAATGGTACTTTAATAAAACCACAGTCAGGGGACAGAAAGTCCCTCCTCTTTATGGGAGATTTTCCCTTATTGAAAGCAAGCAACAAATATTATATACAAATGTACAACTTTCATCTTAAGGCTAGACCTCTGACATCTTGAAATGATTTTATACCAAAAGAGATTTTCAATACAACCGAATGGAAGAAGCTGAAGAAAGGAAAAAAAGAATATAACAATACTTTAAGGAAATATAGATAGTTGAGTATATAACCCTATATGTGCTGAGCAAGAGTGATACAAAACATAATCATTCACATTCACAACGTAAGATATCATTCCACAGACACAAGGTTATAGAAATTATATCAATAAGAACACAATTTTTCTTATCACGTAAAGATAAATGATCCACGAATTTCAGGTAGCGGGAGGGGACAATGGAGGAAGATAGAGAAAAGGGAAAATCCTTATGTATTGATTTACTTTCAACTATAATTACACTTCAAAAGTATCGATTCCAACACTTACAATGAGCCAAGCTCTTAAATTTATAGATGAAGCGAAAAGAGGAGAATAAGAGAAGGAAGAAAATCTGATTTGGAAGCTCAACCACCAACCATCAATTCCCTTGTAAATCGCCTACAATCTATCGAATCTAGGTCTCTGTATGTCCTCGGCATACAAGAAGGGAGGATGGAAGATTAGATCAAATTTGATCTAGTTGAAGCGATCGGATCCCGTATCAATGGCTTCCAAAGATTTTTTCTATATTTTCTCCCAAATCAAGGTATCCAGTTGGTTCTCCATGTCTATTTGGCATGTTGGAGAAGGAAGGATGAAGATCGGATCAAATATGATTTGTTTGAAGTAATCAGATCACGTATTAATGGCATGAAAGACATTTTCCAGACTTCCAACCATCAAATCCTTCCAAAAACAAGATTTTATTCTTCAATGGTGTAGAGGATACCAACACCTTTCCAACAATTATAAAATTTGTTGAATTTTGAGCACTGGAGAAAATTTATGCTCATTTGAATATTTGAATCAAATCCGTACAAAAATGGCAAAAATGTAATTTTCACAAAATGGATCCGTGGGACCAAAATTAAAATTGTGCCTTTAGCACAAAATATGTAAAAGTGAAAAATTTCCCGCATCCTTGTAATCTCACAACTTTACATTTTGCATTTGGGTTTGACACACAACTTTACGAGGGGTAATGGAGTCGCAGTTCACTTTATCACTTTACGCCCTTTATGGAAACAAGGCTCAAAATCTCAAAGTTCTCCACCAACCCACTTCCCTACTTTGACTTTGCAACACAGGCTCAACATTTGACTTTATCCCTTGGCATGAGTGGGGTCGTGGTTCACTTTATCACTTTACACTTTTATGGAAACAAAGGCTCAAAATCTCAAAGTTCTCTGCCAACTCGCCTTCCCGCTTTGAATTTCGACACTAGCTTAACATTTGACTTTTTTCCTTATGGAAACAAAAAAATTCCCAAAATGCTCTGACAACCCACCTTCCCATTTTTAACTTGAAACATGGCCATGTGTCCCTTTTGTTTGGTGGGGCCATATGTCTGACCTTGGACACGTGGGGGCTCAACGCACATTTGGAACCTCTCTCTAGATTTTTCCCTTGAAGTTACACCAAGCTGACACATGGAGGCTTCCGCAAACCCTTCTATACTTAGCCAATTCAATAGCCGGCTCTGCCCCTTCTTTGAATCTGACCACATGGTGAGCTGCACACACTTGGGGACCTACTCTTGATTCTTCCTTTGAAGTTACGCTAAAGAGATATGTGGAGGCTCCTGCCGATGCTTGGACTTTTCAATGGCCGGCTTTTGCCCCTCTTTTTGGACTTGGCACACGTGGAAAGCTAGTGCTAATTTGGGAACTACCTTTGGCTTCAACCCTTGAAGGTGCACCGTTGAGACACATTGAGACTTCCGTTGATTCTTTATACTTAGTCGATTCAAGCCTGCTGCCCATTTGACTTCTGTTGGACCCTAGACATGTGGAGGGCTAGTGCTAGTTCAGGGTCTCTCTTTGGGCCGCACCTTTGAAGTTGTGCCAATGAGGCACATGGAGAGCTGGTGCATGTTTGGGGAACCACCTTTGGCTTTGACCCTTGAAGGTGCACCAATGAGACATGTGGCGCCATCCGCTGGCCTTAGAATTTTCAACGGCTAATTTAAATTTTTGAGGCTCTGACCACGTGGAGGGCTAGCACTCATTTGGGGTATGTCCCTTGGGTCTCACTTCTGAAGTTGTGTTGATGAGGCACATGGAGGGTTCCACCGACCCTCTTATACTTAGTCGATTAAATGGCCGACTCTGTCCCTTTTCCGGACCTTGGACATGTGGAGGGCTGGTGTAAGTTTGGGGTTTCCACGTTTGTGCACCATACCAAAAGTGTGCCAAAGAGACACATGGCACCTTCCGCGGTATTTCTATACTTAGCCAATTTGGGCCTCAATTGAACACTACCTTTCTCCACTTTGACTTATGAGGCAAGATCAAGAACCATAGAAAAACTCTGACGGCCTTGAGGCAAGATCTAGAGGAAGACAAAAGTTTATCAAACCATGCAGACTGCAAGATTTTAAATTAACGGGGAAGATTGCAAATGAGCACCAACTTCTTCAAAGAAATTTTTTTCCTATCTCTCCAGACTTCTCAATCTGCTCAAACATCTCTCAAAGGCACTAACTCAAAATTTTGAAACTTGACTTAAAAAAATGAGGGGAATTTTGAGGGTGACAACAGGATGCACAATTATTTCTTTACCACTTCCTTCTGGGAAGGGAAGTGTCACCATTTCCAATTGTTTTTCAGGTTCTTCAGTAATAGATTCTTGCTGCAAAACCCCTCCTAACTCAACCATATTTTTCCTTATCAATTCCTCTTCTATCTCTTCTTTGGTCCCTATATCAATATCTTCAATGTTCTTCTATTCTATAACATCTGGAAATGCAGATATTTAAACCATTTGATCATGCATCTCATCACCAACTTCCTTTACAATCTCTCCTTCTTCCACCTCTACATATTTTACATGGAATTCACTTTTTCTAATATTTTACATGCCCCTTGAAGAGAAGAAACATCATGTGTCTTTTTCTTTGGTGCAGTTAATGATTCCTCTAGATATGGAGGAGGAGAGGAGTAGCTAGTGGAGAACAAGGAGGTGGTCTCAGCAATATGGTTTCGGTGAAACTAAGGGAAATATGAAAGAGGCTCAATTAAGTGTTGGCATCACAATGTCTTATTTAGAAGGAGGTTCTTGAATGGTAGGAGTAATAATTGATGATGTTAATACACTAGAAGTATTTTCTAGGACAACTCTTGAAATTAAGGGATTCTTTGTTCTTGCTCTCTGGATTGCCATTAACTTCATAGCCATGCCATTGATCTCCCCTGAAGCTTCCTTTATCTTCTTACCTTCACTGAATTCTTATTCCTTTCTAGTGCTTATTTGAGTAATCTCTTTCATTACTGATTCCTCAAGGAAATAGCCTTGACTATTCAACCATTCAACAATGTATAATAATACTTTTGATGTTCTCTCCATAATTAAATTTGAAGTATGAGTAACTAGAAGCAAAGGAGCACTATCACCTCCTTGATCATAATATGCACTAGAAATCACTTGCCCATCATTTGCAAGTCCTTCTGGAATCTTGGCCAAACCAAACTCTGAAATTTGTTGTACAGTCAGCAACTATAATCTCTTCTCCTGACTTCAAATTCGTCTCTACAATCAGCCCAAAAATCTTCCAATCTTTGGCAAGTGTGCATAATTTAGTGAAACTGACTTCTTGGATATATTTCTATAATCAAAATTCCTCCTTTCATTGAAGGAAATCTTATTATAATGGAAAATTTCCTTCCTAACATCTCTTACATTATGAATATTTGTATAATGATATTGTCCAATCACAATAGGAAAATGCACAACTGACCTATGGAGACCTTGTTACAAATCATGAAGTACTACTAACTATCTACACAATTCTAGCAAAATCCATCTATCACTTGGATATCTAGGAAACTTTAATGGAGAATTTGAGAAACCACAAACTCTTAAATATGTAAAGTGAGAAAATTGAATAAAAATGCACCCATAAGGTTGGACTGCATTCCATGCTTCATCAGTCACCCTTCTGCTCTTAAGTCAAGATCAAGTCTAGCAAATGACCTCATACAAGAAGAAGTCATTAACTGTTTATATTCATTGAAGTATCTCAGAAAGGCTAATTGTGGATAATATTCATAGATGGGTTTCTCATCCTTTGTTCCAATAGTTCTTAATCTGGGAAAAATTCCTGTGCTACTATAACATAGACAAGATAAGAAGTCATTTTAAAATCCAGAGTTTGAATAACATTTCTCAACTAAAAATCAATATTATCACTTGATGATTTTAGCCCAATTAATCAAAGTATTAGGCTTAGCATTCTCTATCATTCTCAAAAAATAATACATCCATTTATAAAAAAGTTTTGCACTCTTCTCACCATTAATCCTACAAATCAGTTGAGTAATATCATCAACTTCTTGAATCAAATAAGATCTCATAACTATTTTAGGGAATCTAGAAGCCTATTTTGATATCTTTAAATAATGTAAATTCATGATCTTTATGGAATATTTCTTTTTTTTTTCCCAATACTCATTGGATTTTTCCATACTGACACTCAAGGCATTTGGTGTAGTTGGAATCTTCAAGAAAAAGTTGAAGAAATGAGCATCCAATCTTCCCACAAGGTCACCGACATCATTCTTGATTATTCAGTCCGAGAATCATAATGCTTAGCACACTTTAGCACAAATTTTGGCAATTGACAAGTCCTTGGAAAGGAAACCACTTCAATCAATCCACTCCTAGTTAATGCCCTCATCAAATTTGTTTTTTTAGCTTTATACCTCTTTATTAACTTAAACACTGATACATGTTGAACAACCAAAAATATTCTAAGTATCGGGCGCGTGAATATAGGGCGCTAGAAGCACGTGCACTATAATAATATTAAATCACCTAAGCTCGGGGACTTAGTTGTTTTGTAGATAAGGGATATTTTTGGAGATAACACGTGGAGAAGACATAGAGATGAAGACTTGCGCTACAGGCTCTGGTATTTTAGGAACAAGCGATAGATAATCATCATGCATAGTTTAAGCTAATAATAGGATTTTTACTTGGAGTTAACTATAGGACATCTATTGTTAGAATACTTACATGTTGTGCATACTATTGTAAAGGTGCATGTCTATTATCAACATGTGACCTATTTTTGAGAAGTGCATGGGTGGTGAAGGGAAATTCCCCACCCCTATAAATATGTATTGACTTGTGCAGTTAAGTACGTGGTGAATTATTGTAGATTTTTGTTCTGGTTTTGATGCACAAATGACTCATGCAGATACTTTACAGTGTAAGAAGCTTCTATGTTTTACAATATTAATGTAATGGAGTATATTGGCTGGATAGTGGTGTTAGACATGACTGAATCTGGTTCTTGTATGGTTAATCTTATCATAGTTATTATTTAGTTCATTTATCATGATTCTCTAAGATCTATATCTGGATTTTGCACTGTGGAATGTTTATGTCTACTTATGAATACAAACATGTTTAAACATCATCAAAATAACATCCTCGTATAAGTGAATCTAAAGAGGGACTTGGTATCTTTGTATGCTTTGGGTGAGGGTTTAGTTCCGGTGAGCGATGTGCCAACGTACCTAGGTTATTCATAGTAAATTCTAGGCTGCATCATTAGTTCCATTATCGGGACCTCTTTTTCAGTTGTTTTAGGATGTTTCATGATGAAGACATACCGGTTGACCCTAACAAGTGTTGAGGAGTGGATAATAGATCTAGAAGAAGAATACACTTAAATTTTCAACACTAGATCTGAGTTTGATGCACACATGTGATTGGAACAAAACTTGTATGACTATTTATATGAGAGTTTCTTTGCTATCTTTCCAATAAAGCTGAACAAGTGGCTGGTTTCTTATGCATATAAAAGGAATTAGAGGTTTTGCACACTTTTATGGATGTAGGAAGAATTTCAGACCTCTATGATGTTGATATGATTTGGACCCATGCAATGGACACTTTGTTTGTGGTGTTTTGAATAACTATATTTTGGAGTACTCAATTTCCACTTATTCTTTCTTGGAGGTAGCTGAGTTCTAGTTTTTACATTATCCCAGGGGAACCTATCTACAAATCATTCCATTGGCGATTAAGATCTTATTGGTAATCAGCGTACGCCGGAAAAGTGACAAGCAAGCGTGGGAATCTACAGGGTAACTCTTCCACGTGCACGAACTCCCGAGGTCATGCCGAGATAATGGCCGGTGGGGGTGGAATATGCGTGGGATGCGAGACAAACTAGTTAGGCAATCTAATGTCTTCAACACGCACTAATGGAATTTGCAAATCTAAGGCAAAGAAGGCCCTTCTAACTTGGATTGGCATGATAGATCGATCGACAAGGATGATCGCTCGAAGGATCCAATCAATATCCAACTCGGCGTGATTCGATCTATGGGTTGTGGAATACGTGGAAAATGACACGGATAATTTCGTATACGTCCTAGATAAGGTCATATGGTGGATGGTGAATACAATTGACTCTACGGGTGATTCTCGGCCTAGTCAATATTCTCTAGCTTTATTAGCCGCTATATCCAGTAAGGACAATTGTTCGATGATGGTGGGTGGAAGTGGAGTAGATCTGAATACTAACGTGCGTAGGCTAGTGTCTATATCTGATTGACCTATGGATTTGTTAGGCTATGGGATTTGTGGATCACAACCGTAGACTCTTGGTTGTTGTGGACCTGCTATGGTCATGTACGAAATCAAGTCCTAATCCCTAATATCCAGGTAATCATATGCTTTCTCGGCTTCTATGTTTAGGACCAACAACTGCGTGATCTTCTCAGAATATCTCACAGGTCGTTCGTGCAACCTGGATCCTTAAACTAGTATCTATGTCTGTGAGAGTGTCTCCTGCACTGGGCTTGTGGGACTAAAGGATCACAACCAAAGGTTTGTTATCTTTGAAACCTTCTCATCATGTGAATGTTTGCCTAGGTAATCAGAGTTCGGTTGATTTGACCAAAACGTGTATGCTTGGTCGTCTTCTATGTTTAACCCTCTCAACCGAGAATTGATCGAGTTGTAAATCTATTGTTGTTTGGAAGACTTGTATTCTAAGGTTCTAGTCTATGTCAACTATTGCTTTGTGATGAGGTTTGGTTGAGGCATGATTGGCTCAAATACGTATTCCCGGGCTCCCGAGGTCCTGTGATTGTCATACAAAACAAAATGTAATTTTAAGCATAATAAAGCAAACTCTAACTACGTAGAATAAATCTAAAACATATATAACTTCTATTTTTCCGAGAAACCTTTTAAGAATTTAAGAAAGAAGCTATTTAAACATATCTAGGAATAACAACTAAATAAAATTTTAAAACAAACAAGATAACCGAGTGTAGTTATTTTCCTGTGCGATTTGTAGATTTTATTCTAAATAAAATAGCTTATCTAATCTATTTGCAAGATTCTTGATCCTACCTCGTAAGTGAGGAGTGAATCATAGTTTCTCGAAACTATCAATCAATCCCCAAAGCTTCCTGGCATATCGAGAATAGAATTTACTGAAATAAAGCAATTAACTACTCTATTTGATATGATTCTAACTAGAAATTTGAAAGCTAGAACCTGGATTCCATGAAATAACAGTGGCGAATCCGATGGTGTGTGTGATCTTGTCCCCTCAGTGTGATCTCCTCATTCCTTCATGTTCACGTGGATCCAGAAAAGCGTGTAATGCTAGCATCAACAGAAGTAGATATTGGGATAAAGGCAACATAGAATACACAGAATCAATGATGTGAGTAGGAGAGGGATAGCGCAAGAGTACGAGCTTGGCTTATGCAATTCTAGCGGGATTTATTGCAAGTTATGTAACATAAAGCGTCCGAACACGAAACTATCTTATTTGAGGAGAAAACCTACAACTTTAATGGCTTCCTAAGCTATTCTACTCCAATGGATTGGATAAAACAATAACACTCGCTTGCACAGACAAATTTGGATATGTGGCTTACCAACACCTGAATAATGCTAACTATGCATGTAATGAACTGAACTAAGAACCCTAAGGAGAATGAACACTAAATCTATTGCAAAGAGGAAATTCAGAGGCAAACTTGAGGGCCTGAAGCAATGACAGCACTTGCACAAGATGGATATGTGGCTTACCGATTGCAAAACAATGCTAAATAGGCATGTAATGAAAGAAACTAAACTATGAATCCTAATAAAAGTACTAAACTAATGAAATGAGAAGATGAGAAGTGAATGAGGGGCCATTTTCTTGAGCACAAGCCATCTATTTATAGCATTTGCATTTACCCAAGGTAAAATCCAAATAGAACTCTTAAACTATAAACAATGGGAAAACACTATTCCAGGGAACCGGAACCATAAATGCAAGCTCATGACAGTAAAAGAAAGTAGGTAAATCATTGAATTTACGTGAGTCATGTAAAAATAGCCTTCTTGAAAATGTGTAAAGGACCGTTGCTCTGAGCGGGCGGCGAGTTCTGAGGCTGCCATCCACCTTTCGGGCGGTGGTTTTGTAACTAAAGAGAAAAAGGCTAAAATAAGAGGAAAAAAGGAAAAACTAAGGCAAGCGGGGCTAAGCGGGGCATGCGGGATGTTAACGCATACTTGGAGAGCTTTTCCGGATCCCGAACACCTTGCGAGGAGACCTGTATCATCATCGGGGCACTTGTTACACTATTCCGGTAGTACATTACCTTTACAATTTTGGGTACGTACATATTGCCCCCTCGGAGAATCGTTTTAGCCATGAAGAGGCGTAAAACGGTGGGTCCGAGTATGGAAGTCCCGAAATGGGAATTTATAAGTTATACCTTACACGTCCGTGTGTGTTGAAATGATGCCATCCAAAATTCCCGCTATCTCAAAACGAAAAGAGAACTCAAGTGCAAGATAGATACAATAATTTGGAAAATAAATGCTAAAATAATAGGGAATGAGAACGTACCATTTGTGCGGGGATAGGAACTTACCTCCATCAGCGCTCCAAACCTGTGAAAAGTCATTTTAAAATGAAACAGAGTGCTATATATATGAAAGTGGGCCCATTTTCCTATTCATTTGCGCGAGTTGATTTGATTGTTTTTGAGCTCTGGGACCCACGGCGACGGTTTCTTGCGTGAGTATAGTCGAAACGTCCGCAGCGAGATCATGATCATGCCTCCACATGTGGAACACCACCCCGCTAGATCACAGGTTGGTTTTCTTCAATTTTGTGTTTTCCCCCTTAAATTTGAAATGCTAAATTTGTTGTAATGGGGGTCATTTTTGAAAATGCTAGTGTTAAAAGGTCCATCTGGGGGCACCTCTTTGGGTAGGCTCCGTTTTTAGGTTAAATGATCATTTTTTGCATGTTTTAGGATTTTTTAGATTAAAAACCAGGGTGGGTTTTCAGACCATGACCGCTGCCCTTAAGGCGGCGGTTATAAAATCATCGCCCCTCTGCTTGGTTACGGGCGGCAAATCAGAGCGGCGATTTACCTGAATGCAAAAGGAACTGTTTTTGAGATTGTGTTTGTATTTTTAGCACTTCTACATCTTTTTATGACTTTCTCAGTATTGTTCGGATACTAACTTGCTCTATTTTGTGTGTTTTTGGGTGTATGTAGGCGAGAGAGGAGTACATCAGATTGAGTAGAGAGAGAGAGTGTGATTGGATCTTAGGGGTACTAGATGCCCTCTCACAAGATGAGGAGGACACACTATAGAGAGCCGGCATATTGCGCATATCGCGTGTGCCCCATGTTACACCATCTAGTCACATCCTTTGTGACTTATTTTCTTATCTTGGGATGTAGATCGGAACACCTTCCGATTCTTTGAGAATCAAGCAGGGGTCCGTGGTGAGTGGACCATTACATTAGAGGGCGTCTACCGCCTTCCGGGGTCCCGATTGTCGGAGGTGACTTACATTAGAGACAAGAGGCTCATGGGCACAGATTGCATAGTGGGCGGCATATATGGGAGATGCAGGTCATCTCCACGGGGTTGAAGAAGGGGTGAGAGTTCGATCCATTCCTTCTTTGCCTATCCCATTACTTCGCCAGGAGGCCATCATGGGGATCCTTGCCTCGAGATTGATCAAAGACAAGGAGGTGACACGTTATTATACTTGTTGGGGCCCCATTATTGCACGAGATAGAGGGGCATGACCGGATATACGCCAGGGCACACAGATATTCTTGGGACCACCTACCACGATCTATATAGGGTGGTTTGTTTACGGGCAAGCGATCGAGCCGCCCGACTCTAGTCATGAGTTGGGTTTATGAGCGCCTCATCCCTTATGGCGGGGGTGTGGAGGTGGTAGATCCTGGAGTGTTAGGGCAGCCGGATGGGTAGAAATGTCGGTGCTTAGAGCACCTCATCGCCCATTGCCTCCTCGCTACTGCAGACATGGAGGTGACACCGTACTGAGCTATGGGCTGGCATATGGGGCGAGGAGACTCTTACCCTGATCTCCTACTCCACCATAGGGCAGCTCATCGATCGAGTGGGACGAGTGGAGGTGCATCCTTTTGGCCGAGTTCCTCAGCAGTTTGGCCTACCATATACGGGTATGCTTCCCCCAGTGGCGCCAGTCTACAGATCAGTTCGTGAGGCCAGAGGGGGGCCTAGAGGCCGAGGTTGGACAGTGATTACTCCTAGCATTCCCATTGCAGCTAGGAGGATAGTTCGTGCTAGAGGGAGAGCCGGTGCACCTCGGGCACCTTTGCTTCAGATAGTTGCGGGTCCCGCTCATAGCAGTGATGACCCTATTGATATTGACTCGAGTCCGACGAGTTTACAAAGGGGGGGACGAGGGGGAGACCGAGGACAGCGATCTTGAGTGGCATGACACTCAGGATATCATGCAGCAGCGAGAGGGCGAGCGAGAGCGCGAGAGGGACACTCTAGTTTCAGAGGAGCCACTCTCCCAAGGCCATGGTGGAGAGGATGAGTCCGTTGCGGGCGACACGTTGCTCCTGCCATAGGAGCAGCCCCTCAGTTAGCAGCGGCATCCGCGGCAAGTGCCGGCTCAGGCCGACCCATCTTGGAGGCACTGGGGATCCGAGTAAGTTACCCTTTCTCCTTTTTAATGTTTGTTTGTAGGCTCTCCTTAATTGTTATTTTATATCCTTTAGCCTCTTGCTTAGTTTCTAATTCGTTTTCTCCTTTGTTGCAGAGACCGTTGATGAATGGCGGGATCTGATCCGCAGGTATGTACTGATTCCCTAATGATCCCCATGGATAGGAATCACATAGAGCCTGTCTCGTGGAAATTGGGAGCCCTCGGTGGCCGGTAGGCATACTGAAATTTTACTCTTATCGCATGTGGCCGGGATGGTGTCGACCCTCCACACTGAGTTAGCGGGCTATAGGATGGCTGAGTGCCTTATTAGGAGCCATTCTCACGGTGAGACCGTGGCTGCTCCTCGAGACCCCGAGCCCTCCGTTCATTCAGAGTGCCGGTGTAGCGAGTCCTAGGTGTGGGCGTGCACCTTCTGGAGGGGTCCTTGCGCAGGATTGAGAGGCCTCTTGGCTCTCGTGTATTTTGTATTATATATTCTTTGTATATTATGGGATCTTTGAGCGTTTTGACCATGCTTAGTGCATGATGGCATTGTATATAAACGTTGATCATTTATATATACGCATTTGTTTTAGATCAAAAGCTTGGCATTCATGGTTTCTTTTCTATTTCCAGCTTTTATGTATACTACGATGTATGTTTTATATGCTTTCTAGAATATATGTAGTGGCGAACAAATGATGTAAATGCTTGTTTTCTTTTGTGTTTCATGATGTTTGATACATGATAATGTAGATATCTTGTGATTTTGAATCTTAGCTTTTGTGAGCAATTTGGATACCTCATGTTTGTTTTGGCAAAGTGATGAAAATAACCGGTATGATGAACAAATTAACTTGCCCCACTCCTAACTCCACATGAACCAGTAAGATGCGGGGATAATCACCAAGAGCCAAGAAGGGTACAAGTTATGAAATGTGGTGAAATGATAGTGATGAAAGATAGATAAAGCTTTGGCGGAACCAAATTGGAAGCTACAAGTCAACTCCACTTGAGTGACTCCATAGTTTTGGATGCAACTTGCTTTACGGTTTATCTAGACTTAGACCCATAGATGGCCACATAGTAGACAAAATCTGGTTTTAGGATTTTAACTCTTTTGGGATTTTGAACATCTGTTTCATTTGTTTTTGACTCAAAATTTGAAAGTTTGAATTGTCTGCGTATGACCATTTGCATTTATTTGTCAAGAGGACCCCCTACACCTTGCCTCACGCTACTAGTAAGAAGCATGGGTTTATCACCGTGGGCAAGGCATAGGTGAGTAAGGGAATTTCCATCCTTTTCCAACTCTACATCACTAGTAAGAGACGCAAGCTCATCACCGAAGGTTGGTGTAGCAAGGAAATGTGTAAAATTAAAATTTTCTGTTTGATCAACATTTGATTTGTTTATTTTGAGTAAAATGTTAGTATGTGCTTATTTCCAAAGAGATATGTATATGGGATAGATGTGACACCATGAAGCTTCTAGAAGAGACCATAGGCAAGACACTGCACTAAGAAGAAATCAAAGTGAGAATAAACTTGCAGATCTTGGTATGGTTACCGTTAAGACTTCGTCATGTCTGATTTTATTTGATAAAATATTCGAGATATTTTGATGATATCATGAAAATGGAGAGGTACGATTAAAGAGTTTATGCCAACAACATCATGAGTTTGTAATGAATTTCTTTGAGAATAGATTCCTTGATCACAATTTGTGTAAGAAACTAGTGGACAACATGATCCTAATCTATATGAAAATGCAATGTAGATAGTCATATAAGTAGTGCTAGTTGCTTATGCATAGAAACGCTTGAGGTGCGGGAATTGACTATTTTGCCAAACACCTCACCTTCTAGCGTACATAAGAGGTATGCACCATTTCCATAGTCCTTCATGACTCGGTATGGGCCCAACCATTTAGGCCGAATTTCCTTCCTCCGTCGGTCTTTTGTCGATCCGGATGTCCAGCCTTAGAACTAGATCACCTTCATATATGTTGCGTTCATAGACCTTCTTGTTGTACTGGCTGGCACATCCGGTCAACATAGACTCTATGTCACTATTCAGCATCTAACCTAGTTTCATAAGTTGAGAAAGACGTGCTTCTCTCGTAAGCGTCTTCATCCGAATACCTTGTAATGAAATGCGGAGACTGGGTATTTCAACCTCGAGTGGGAGAACTACCTCTGCCCCGAACACTAGTGAAAAAGGAGTTGCTCCTGTTGGTGTTCTTATTGAGGTTCGGTGGGCCCATAAGGCCGGATATAATTTCAAATGCCAAGCTCGTTTTTTTTCTTTCACCGTTTTAAGGAGAATGGCTTTTAGCGTTTTTTTGTCACTTGACTTCATCCGTTGGCTTGAGGGTAATATAAGGAAGCCGTATGATGGCTTATCTTAAATTTATTGCATAGCTCGCGAACCTCTTCATTCTTAAAATAAGTTCCATTATTGGAGATAATGATTTGCGGGATACCGTACCTACAAATGATTTGGTTCAAAATGAACTTGGCAATTACATAACCAGGTACAGTGGTAAGAGGCATAGCCTCTACCCATTTGGTGAAATATTCGGTGGCCGTGATTATAAAATTATGGCCGTCGTGGATGAGGGAGAGAATTTCCTATTAAATCCAGGCCCCATGTAGAAAAGGGCCATGGAGTAGCGATTGGTTGCGAGGACTTGTGCCGGCATATGGATCTCATGGGAGAATTCTTGGCACTTATGACACTGCGTACAAACTCTATTGCGTCGTGTTATAGAGTGGGCCGAGAAATACCCCATTCGATGTATTTTTCGAGCGGTGGCGTGGCCACCGAAGTGGCATCCACATATTCCACTTGTGAGATTCATGGAGAATCTTCTTGGATTCTTACGTGTCGACACATCTTAGAGCATTCCATCAAATGCTTTTCGATATGCACTCGCTCTATAATGACATATTTAGCTACGATAATGCGTAACCGCCTTCTTTGTTATGGTGTAACTCCTTTTGGGTACGTATGGTCCATGATATAATTAATGATATCGGTGTACCAAAGACACTCGAGAGATAGAGGGTCGGATTTCGATGTAGATACGCACTCATCTAGAAAGTTTAAATCTACTAAATCACCTCCATCTAAAGGGTTGTCAGCTAACCAATCTACGATGATTTTTCCTTTAACTAACTTTTGATTTATAAACATTAATTCAAATTCTCCCATTAAAGTTATAAAATGTCCAGCCTTTTTAGATAAGGATCCTTGTGTGAGGAAAGTTTGTAAGTGGTCCGTTTTTACCATGACCCTTGTTTCTTGGTTTAGCATATAATGTCTTAGGCGTTTGGTTGCAAAGACTATGGCGAGACATTCTCGTTCTGCTTGTGTATAGCGTGTTTCATAGTCGAGCAGTGTTCGGCTAATGAAATAAATCACACGTTCTCTCTTGTCATCGTCTTCTTGGGCCAACATACAGGCTAACGAGACATTGGTAGCTCGTGAATATAAAATTAATGGGCGATCTAGCTTAGGCGGCATTAGCGTAGGTGGTGACAACAAGAAACGCTTAACTGCGTCAAAAGCTTCATTGCAGTCTTTGGTCCAATCAATGCTATAGTCTTTCTTGAGTAAATTGTTGATTGGATGAATGGCGAAGCTTAAGTCTGGGATGAATCTTCGGATTGCACCCACTTTCCGAGGAATGACTCGACTCGCATTCATTCGAAGGTGGAACCATTTTGAGGACAGCCCGGATTTTGGTTGGGTCAACATCTATCCCTCGTGGTGATATGATATAACCTAGGAGCTTCCTCCCCTTACACCAAAGACAAATTTCTCTGGATTTAGCGTGATTACGTATTCTATTAGGTGTGAAAGAATTACGCGGAGTACTTCTGGATGGTCACAACGCTTCTTGGCCTTAGCCAACAAGTCATCTATGTAGGATTCCATGATTTTATGAATTAGATCGTGAAATATATATGTCATAGCCCGCTGGTATGTAGCACCAACATTTTTGAGACCGAATGGCATAATAGCGTAGCAATAGGTTCCCCAAGGAGTTATAAACGTAGTTTTAGCTTGATCTTGCTCAGATATTCTGATTTGATTGTATCCCGAGAATCCATCCATGAGAGACAAAAGTTCAAATCCAGCTGTTGCATCAACAATGACATCTATGGATGGTAATGGGAAGTCGTCCTTAGGACATGCTTTGTTGATGTCTCGGAAATCTATGCAGATGCGTATCTTTCCATTCTTCTTGAGAACGGAACAATGTTAGATACCCAATGGGTATAGTCGACCGGTTTGATAAATCCTACATGGAGGAGTTTTATTACCTCCTCCTTTACCATGAGAGCTACCTTGGGTTTCATGGGTCTTGATTTTTGTTTAACTGACTTTGCATCTGATTTAGTGACGAGGTTGTGCACCGCAATGTGGGGTGTGACTCCTGTCATCTCCTTATAATTAAATGCAAACGCCTTCTGATGTTCTTTGAGGATCCGAGTGTGTATTTCTACTTATTCAGGGTTAATGAGGATCCTAGTTTCAAGATTTTGGTTCGTCATCATGTCCGATGTTGACATCGATTGTTTCCTCGATCAAAGAGGCGTTACCCTCTTCGAACTCGGAGTGGTGCCGGAGGTAAATCCAAATCATCCCCATTTTCTCACGTATATGCTAGGTTCTATTTGTGAGGGAGATCCATCATGGGATTTCCAAAATAGGAAGATGAATGTGGAATTAAGGAAAAATCTAGAATATGATAGGAGAGATGTAGTTCCACATAGGCGTTTAAGTATTCCAAAGTGGCCATATCATTATCGACATGGTCCAGGGTGGTAGATTCACTTCCGCTTGCAAGGGTATTTGTCATTATTTTTATCAATGGTTCATCACGAATGGTCACCGTGAAATGGGTATCTTCTAACTCATTGCTTGGAGTAAAACGTGATGCTTGAAGTTGCTTTATTGAATCGGCGAGAAGATTTTTCTCTCATGAGATTGCTTCAATGGATATGAAGTTAAATGCCTTGCTTAAATCTAATACGACATTTTTGTAAAGCTGCAAGTGTTCGGCTTTAGTTTCATATACCTCAAAAACTTGGTTTGCCACTAATTGCGAGTCTCCTAAGACTCTGATGTTGTCAACACCAATTCTCTTGGCTAAGGTGAGGCCAAGGAGGAGGGCTTTGTACTCAGCGCCGTTGTTTGTGCATTCGAAATTTAGTTTAAAGGAAAATGGCATGACTTTCCCCTCGGGTGAAGTAAGAATTATACCTGCCCCTGCTCCATAACGGCACCTAGCCCCATCAAAATGGAGAGTCCAATACTTAGCTGGGAATATAGATGTTGGGGTATTTACTGTGTTTGCGCACTCTACTTTCACCATGCAGAGATCCTTTGCTGGAAGAGAACCAACCCCTAGAGAATATCCTATGCCTCTGAATCAAATGGTAAGAAAATTGGTAAATCTTGTTCTATTAACTCAACGATTTTTGTAGTAGTCCCTAATGACACTGTTTCTATAGTGTTAGCCTTATCTTTGGGGGTTGGGGTTGTTTTGGTTATGCTGGTAGTTTCAAGATCTCAGTAGGTACCAACTTCTCCTCTTGTTTTGCGTCGGTGGGTTTATTAAGTTGGTTTCTTTGGAAGTTCAAATTTCGAGTGCACACCGGTCTTTTCTTTAAGTCACTAGGTGTATATCGAAATGTTTTGGATCGCCTTTGGCTACAAATACCTTTCCTAGATGCAGGAATCTTACTTCTTGGAATAAAGTAGAAGGGATTTCCTTCATTCGGTGTATCCATGGTCGGCCGAGGATCATATTATAATTAGTTTCCCGATCTATAATATAAAACTCAGTCAAGATTGTTTTGGGTCCTAAGGTGACCGGTAGTATTATGGTTCCTATCGAAGTGGCTTTAAGGCTATCATAGCCTCTCAATGTATTTCGAGTGGTGGAACAGTTTGTTTCCCCATATCCTAGTTTTTGGAGGAAAGAGAAGGGGACTATGTTAACTGCGGCCCCATCATCAACCATTTCCCGTTTTACGTAGTTATTATAAACCCATACTTGTAAGTGTAAGGTGGATCGCCTCGGCGTGCGATCTCGGATCCGTAGGCATTTTACTTATTTCGAATATGAATTTGACATCCTTGTTTGGCTGCCCTGGAGGATGAACATCAAAGTCTACATGATTTACCTATGTTTTAGGAGGTGGAGTGATGTTAATTAAATGACCTAAACCCAATGCTTCTAAAAGAGCAGCCCTATGGGCAGGAGAGTTCTTTAGTAAGTCTAAAAACGAGATATGCGAGAAGGTTTTCGTTAGATCATTAATTAAATCATAAGCACCCATTAGATTTACTATGATTTTTGGATGTTATCCATTTCCGCGAGTGGCTTGGACTTGGCTAAGAGAAATATTCTCGTGTCCTTGTTATAGCTTCAATGGGTAATTCAAAGGTCTAACTCCACCAAACCGACTATCTTGGGTTTTGGCTGATTTCCTAATTGTGGCGCAACCGATGAGTTTAGTGAAGTTGAGGCTTCATGATCATTGTTTCCGTCATTGCACCCTTGTTTGTCCCAGTTGGATTTAGTCTCGTTGTTATCGTGATTTGGGAGTGGATCATTAAAGATCTTTAGGGGTGCATTTTGAGGGAAATTGCCCCTGAAAAGTATTTGACGTTGGTGACGTAGGATCTGCTAAGAACATATCCATAAATAGTTGTTTTTTTCATCCGGCAAGTGTTGTATGAATTTATTATAATCATGACACATTCTAGTGTCATGACCTCGAATCTTGTGGAAACCACAATATGAGTTAGGATTGTAATTCCTAGTTTGTTGGTTTGATGTGTATTGTGGCCCGTAATTTTGATCAAATTGTTGTTTATTAAAATTTTGTGTTTGTTGTCTTTGGTTTGAATTTTGGTCTTGATACCTAGTTGAATTTTGGCTTGGCCCTTGTATGGGATTTCGCCGTTGTTGTTGTTATGGATGGTTAAAATCCACTGTGTTGATTGTCGGGGTAAAGTTTTGTTTCATTACTTGTTTGTTTGTGATGGAGTATTGACAACATTTACCTTCTTGGGCTAGTCGGTTACTCCATCGGTTGTTACACCCCGATTTTTGTTAAGGATTTTAGGTCCTTGATTAACGTTTTTGGTAGTGGGATAATTTGCAGTGTTTTGATTGGGGGTGATTAATTTCCCATTTGCTCCATATTTTTGCAACCACTATCAATCACTTTGCTTGATCTATTCGAAGGGCACTCTCCAGTACCTCATCGTAAGTTCGTAATGGGAACTTTTGAACTTCTTCCTTTACTTCTTTGCTAAGAGAATGAAGGAATAAATCACATAGTTCCATTTGATCCATGTTTGGAGCATTTGCCGAGGAATAAAGGACTCGTACGCCACCTTTGGATGAAATGGGCGGCATGATTTGTTATGTTCTTGTTTGATGTGTAAGAACTCCCCGATTCTGTCCTTAACGGTTTGTTCATGTTGAAGGCCTTGATGAACTCAGACACAAGTTGTTTGAATGAATGTATGGAAGCCTCAGGTATTCTATAATACCAATTGAGAGCAATGCCTTCCAAGGTTTTTGGGAATATTTTAGCAACGACCCCATCCCATGGGAGTAGCTCTCAAATGGTCAGTAGCGTAAGCTTTGATATGCGCATTCGGATCTCCCTCACCTTTATATTTGGGAAAATCACGAAGAGGTCTTGGAAGCATGATGCTTCGTATAGTGAAATCTAAGGGCTCTTTCAAATATTCTGAATAAGTCCCTATTACATAGGTTTCGACCATTGATGGTGGTTGCTGAGGGAGTGGTGGTGGGATGGGTTGTTGATATGGCGTAACGTACGCATTAGCGAGGTGTAAGGAAGCCCCGTGTTTGAGCAAACATGCTTGGGAGATGAGAACATATCCCCTTGTGGTGATTTGGAGTACATGTTTAAGTATGACGGGGTATTGTCAAGTAATGGATTGTTTGATACTAGACTGGGAGGAATGGTATTAGAGATGATGGGCCTTGTTGGCGTTTGTTGCGGATACTGAGGAGGCATGCCTAATGTGCCTACTCCTGTGAGGAGATCTACTTGGCCAGGGTGGTACGGAGGATTGGAACTTCCTGCTTGCATGAATTGAGAATTTTGGCTTGCTTGAGCAAGTTCTAACCCTCTCACTTTTTCTACTAACGTTGAAATGACTTCATTTGGTGAAGTCACGGTGCTTTGCCTTAGCAGCATTTGTTGTATACCCTGGTGTTGTATAGGCATGTGATATCCTGCTATGAATTGGCTGCTATCCTGCCAAGTTTCTCTGAGAGTATTTCCTATATGCAGTGGCATAGAGGTATTTTCTTGAAAAGAGACCTCGGGTTGTATTTGTAAACCTCCTATGGAGAAGTACATACCCAGGAGCATTGTTCACTCCTAGGATAACGTATTAACCGTTCATCATCTAAGACCGGTATGGATCTGATTGCCTACTAATTTGTGGTCTAAGTAGCATCGAGGAGATGAACCAGATTCTCCGGTAAAACGTCATATTGTTCGAGACTTCGAGGCTCTGTTTGTTGCGTTAGAGGGGGTTGGTCTAACTCCTCAATTTGAAAAGATGAATTATATCTGATTCTTGGAGTTTGTGTTGAAAACTGATTAGTCGAATAGTTGTCACCCCTTATTGAGAGTGAGGGTGATGATTGTCTGCATTCTGTGGGTGTAGTATGCCTCAAGTCCTAAGAGGGGTCTGCCATATGCATCGAATCCCGACATATTTAGAGGGTATATGAATATCCACGAGAATAATGGGAAGGAGCGAAGGTGAAAGCTAATGAGGCGGAGAAGATGAAAAGTAAACTAAACTTGAAAGAAAACGTAATACTATGACTCTGGACGAGAAAGTAGGAAGTTCACGTCAGCTTCACTAATTTTGTTTGTTTCACGTCGGGTTCACCAATTTTGTACGCCGGAAAAGCGACAAGCGAGCGTGGGAATCTACAGGTAACTCTTCCACGTACCCGACCTCCCGAGGTCATGCCAAGACAGCCGGTGGGGATGGAATATGCGTGGGATGTAGAAAAACTAGTTAGGAAATCTAATGTCTTCAACACGCACTAATGGAATTTGTGAATCTAAGGCAAAGAAGGCCCTTCTAACTTGGACTGGTGTGATAGATCGATCGGCAAGGATGACTGCTCGAAGGCTCCAATCAATATCGAGCTCTGGCGTGATTCGATCTATGGGTTGTGGAATACGTGGAAAATGACCTGGGATAGTTTCGTGTACATCCCCAGATAAGGTCATATGGTGGATGGTGAATACAATTGACTCTACGGGTGATTCTCTGGCCTAGTCTAGAATTCTCTAGCTTTGTTAGCCACTATATCCAGTAAGGACAATTGTTCGATGATGGTGGGTGGAAGTGGAGTAGATCTGAATACTAACGTGCGTAAGCCGGTGTCTATATCTGATTGACCTATGGATTTGTTAGGTCAGGGATTTGTGGATCACAACCGTAGACTCTTGGTTGTTGTGGACTCTTCTGTGGTCATGTACGAAATAAAGTCCTAATCCCTAATATCTAGTAATCGTGACGCTTTCTCGCTTCTATGTTTAGGACCAACAACTACGTGATCTTGTCGAGAATATCTCACAAAGCGTCGTGCAACTTGGATCCTTAAACTAGTATCTATGTATGTGAGAGTGTCTCCTGCACTGGTCAGTGGGACTAAAGGATCACAACCAAAGGTTTGTTATCTTTCGAACCCTTCTACATCATGTGAATGTTTGCCTAGGTAATCAGTAGTTCGGTTGATTTGACCAAAACGTGTATGCTTGGTCGTCTTCTATGTTTAACCCTCTCAACCGAGAACCGATCGAGTTGTAAATCATGTTGTTTGGAAGACTTGTATTCTAAGGTTCTGTCTATGTCAACTATTGCTGTGATGAGGTTCGGTTGAGGCACGATTGGCTCAAATACGTATTCCCTGGGCTCCCGAGATCCCGTGATTTTCATACAAAACAAAATGTAATTTTAACTGTAACAAAGAAAACTCTAACTACGTAGAATAAATCTAAAACATATATAACTTCTATTTTTCTATGAAACCTTTTAAGAATTTAAGAAATTAGCTATTTAAACATATCTAGGAATAACAACTAAATAAAATTTTAAAACAAACAAGATAACCGAGTGTAGTTATTTTCCGTGCGATTTGTAGATTTTATTCTAAATAAAATAGCTTATCTAATCTATTTGCAAGATTCTCGATCCTACCTCGTAAGTGAGGAGTGAATCATAGTTTCTCAAAACTATCAATCCCCACAACTTCCCCAATATCGAGAATAGAATTTACTTGAAATAAAGCAATTAACTACTCTATTTGATATGATTCTAACTAGAACTTTGAAAGATAGAACCCGGATTCCGCAATGCAGTGGCGAATCCGATGGTGTGTGTGATCTTGTCCCCTCAGTGTGATCTCCTCGTTCCTTCGTGTTCACGTGGATCCAAAAAGCGTGCAATGCTAGCATCAGCAAGTAGATATTGGGATAAAGGCAGCTCGGAATACACACCGAATACAATGCGAGTAGGAGAGGGATAGCGCAAGAGTGCAAAGCTTGGCTTATGTAATTCCTAGCGGGATTTATTGCGAGTTATGTAACATAAAGCATCCGAGAACTTGAAACTATCCTATTTGAGGAGAAAAACCTACAACTTTAATGGCTTCCTAAGCTATTCTACTCAAATGGATTGGATAAAACAACAACACTTGCTTGCACAAGCCGGATATGTGACTTACCAACAAATTTGAATAATGCTAACTATGCATGTAATTAACTGAACTAAGAACCCTAAGCAGCGTATTGAATGAATGCTAAATATATTGCAAAGAGGAAATTCGAGAGACAAACTTGAGGGCTCAAGCAATGACAAAGACACTTGCACAAGATGGATATGTGGCTTACCGACTACAAAACAATGCTAAATAGGCATGCAATGAAAGAAACTAAACTATGAATCCTAATAAAAGTAATCTTGAACTACTGAAATGAGAAGATGAGAAGTGAATGAGGGCCATTTGCTTGAGCACAAGCCATCTATTTATAGCATTTGCATTTACCCAAGGTAAAATCCAAATAGAACTCTTAAACTATAAACAATGGCAAAACACTATTCCAGGGGAACCGTAACCATAAATGCAAGCTCATGGCAGTAAAAGAAAGTAGGTAAATCATTGAATTTACGTGAGTCATGTAAAAATAGCCTTCTGGAAAATGCATAAAGGACCGCCGCTCTGAGCAGGGCTGGCGGTTACAGGACCGCCGCCCTGCTCAGGGTGGCGGTCACGAGACCGCCGCCCAGGCAGGGCGGTGGTTTCGTAACTAAAGAGAAAAAGGCTAAAAGAAGAGGAAAAAAGGAAAAACTAAGGCACGCGGGGGCTAAGCGGGGCATGTGGGATGTTAACGCATACTTGGAGAGATTTTCCGGATCCCGAACACCTTGCGAGGAGACTGTATCATCATCGGGCACTTGTTACACTGCTCCTAAGAAGATGACAAGACTTTACAATTTTAGGTACGTACACAGAACCCTTAATTTTAAAGAGAATCCAATGGCTAGCTAAACCCCACCATGCGCAGGGGTAGGGAAGGTTTGGTGAAGGATGTTGGACCTAGCGGAAGAAAGGAAAAGAGAAGAAATGTGGCTTAAGAACAATGAGGTGTGTGAAAGGGAGTTAGGGAAGCAACATGAAATTATAGAATGAATGGCGTTGAGGAAAGAGATGGATCTTGAAGGATTTGGAACTCACACAGAGGGTGTGGAACCAAAGCATCTAGAACTCCCCATTTGGGAAAACATGATAGGGAAACCTCATCGGCCTCTTATGAGAGTGCGCTAAAAGAGTCGAGATGGGTTGTGGGTACACATTTGAATTTACTTGGAAACCTAGCCCTTGTGTTTGGTTTTCCAGTTTCTAGTACAACTAGTAGTTAGCAAGCTAGTTTGGGTAGTAGAATAACATGAGTAAATCAAATAGCAAGTACATATATGGCTGAGAAGACATCTTCCTTGTTATTTGGAGGTACCATTTCAGGTGAGTCGTTAGTGTAGAACTCAGGCGTGTAAAATTTTGGACTCACCTCTGGGAGTAGTACCACCTCACAGACTGTAGGAGTTTAGTTTAGTACCACTGTTGGGACATAGTGAATTACATCCTCTGGTTCACTTCCTGCTATAGGTGGAGGATCAAGGGGAATAGGTGGATTTGGATTTGGTGGATCTGGTGGGTCCAGAGGCAGAGGTAACATAGGGGTAACTCAAAGCATGTGCACATGTGTGAGATAATATGGTGCATAAAAGGGATCATGACTTCTAAGTACAAGGCAAGTAAGTCTCAGAACTATGTTGTAGAGACATGCACATATTTGGTACATGAAGTTTGGCCACTGATCGACTTGCATAGATTTAACAACATTATGGGATGCTTTCCTTAAGGATTTTATATCCCCTGAGCTCGATCAAAAGAGTATAAGTGCTTTCAAGGATATTAAGTAGGAACTACCGATAGTGTTCGGAAATATGATGCCCATTTCAAAACCATTTTATCTAAAATTTTGTATGATATCCATGCAATCTAGAATGCACGAGTAGTTTATCGTAGGCTTGGTCACACATTTTAGGATGATCTTTGTCACATAAGAAATATACGGATCTATACGAAGTGCTTGAAGTAGTGTTGCACACTGAGGCAGTCGGAAGTATAGAAACTAGAGTGATCCCATTCCTGGAAGCTCGATTGCAGCTATGACAAAGTAGTTGGAGAAAATATCAGCCAATTCAACACACAAGATGCACATTGGGATTTGGTGTACATATTGTGAAGTTGAGGGGCACACTAAGGATAGTTTTCCCCACAGGTCAGTGTGTTCATTATTGCTAGACTATGAGATATGTCATTTAGACCATGATGCAAGCCGTTGCCCATTGTTACAACGTGCGATAAGGAAGAATGTATCTTTCTACTGTAAGATTTTCCAGTCCATGACTCACAATACCGAGGATTGTAGGTTGATTGATCAGATCCATGATGCCATCAATATTGGTGTATGATAAACATGAGTATCAGATAAATCTAAAGGTAAGAGTGAGCACCATGATTGTGATCACACTCAAGTACGCAATGATCATAATAAAGGGCATTTTAAAGGAGGTTGTGGTAGATGTCAAAAATACCATGGTGGATTTAGGGGCTGAGGCTGTGGTGGTGGATGAGGTGAGTTTCCTCATGGAACATGTTATACATGCGGATCTCCTAACCACTACATGCACGAATTCCCTCATAATATTAATTTTTCTTTTTGTGGAAAGAATCATAACTATGAGGAGTTCCCAGAATTATATGAGCATCTTAGCAAGCAACATAAATAGGAGAACAAGGGCATAGGGATGGTTAGAATACAATGTGTAATGGAAAATCAATGGATGCCAAATTTGGCACTGAAACCTAAGGTAGTACTGTGAAAATTACTACACACATTGAATCTATGCGCACAAGAGAAATGTTGCAACAAAATCCTACCATTACTAAGGAGGAGGTTTTACATGCAAGATACCCGGATCGTACACATCGAGGATGTTTCTCGTGATACTATGGAGGTGCTCATAAATCTTTAGGCTTAAATATAATGTTTAAAGGAACAGTCATGGAAGTTGGAACAAAAGAAGGAAGCAAAGATGGTCTAGTTAGATGTTGATGATTTGAAAGAGGTATGTAAGATGTTGCACCAGAGAATATTATTCCATTACTAGGGAATTGGTTAAAGGGAAACACTCTACACACAGTGTATTGAGAATGGACGGTAGATCCTGCATGCTAATCTCCCCCTCATAGCTTGGATTATGACAAGGAGATCACTCGAATGCTATTATGGATGGGTGGATTTTGAGAAATATATTGATTGAAACAGGTGTGGAAGTTAATGTTCTTACTTTAGATGCATGGGTACAAATGGGAAGACCTCCATTACAACCATCCTCTAATGTACTATTCATGGAAAATCAAACTAAGGCCACTCCAATAGGGGTTTTAAAGGATGCATCCATTACTATACAAGGGGCCAAGTTCACTACGTACTTTGAAGTTTAAGCATTTGTGGAAGAAGAAAAATTCCCAACTCTACTTGGGTGCCCTTTGTGTTATGTAAATAGTGTTGATCTACTATTCAAAAATGGGTATATAAGCTTTGAGAACAAGGAAGAATGAGTTATTATCCCTTTGACAGATGGGAAATCTATACCTTATGTTGAACCTTTGAGTGAGGAATACTTGAACATAATTTATGTGTGCACCATTCGAGATCCGGAAGTACTTGAGCCATCTAAGGAAGGGATCCTCTAGTGGGAAGATGCATAGTCTATTAGTGATACTACAAGTATTGCTTGTGATAATTGGGCACATGGAACCTACAAGATGGTTGGGTGTGAAGTAAGAAGTGCATCTACACGAGGAGGTATACCTCATTGTATTAGGAGGATAGGTAACAACTTTGTACCCGGTACACTAAAGAAGGATAGCCTTCAGTATTCTTGCGTGCCATGGAGGAACAATGGAGGGATCAAATAAAAAAGAAATATGTTAGTGTATAGCCTATGCAGGATAGCCACTCGTTGGTGGATGGGTTACATGGATAATATTATAAAATGGAATAAAGTGAGAATATCTCTAACAACCCGGTTTCTCAGGAGCAATGTACCTACTCAAATCTGCACATATCATGGTAATAATCTTGTTCAAGACCCCATTCAGCAAGCAGGTGAGAGACTCGGATAGAGGGGAAATAATCTTTACCACCATCACTATGGGTGCACAAAATTTATTTCACCTTTTGAGGTCAGTGCGCACCTTGGTACATTTGTGCGGAGTCAGTATAGGAGATTAAAAATTGGCAAGACTTGACTGCAGGAATGATCTAGACTTTTGAATACTTCTCCATTAAACCTTCGGTGAAAGAGGAATTACGGGTTATGGAGCACTTTACTATTGGAGATATTGTAAAGGATGAAGAACTCATTCAAGATTTATTTGGTGAGGCAAACCTAGGAGTGCATTTTGATGAAGTAGATGAGACCGATGCCGAACTACTTAAGCGCACTTGTCTTGAGAAGGAGAAAGGAAAGATGGTCTACATAGTGGATGATGAAGAAGTAGAAAATTTAGACATAGACCATTTAGTAGGTATGCATAAGGTTTTAGACACAAAGTGCGGATAAGAAGGCACATGCCTATCATGAACCTATGAAGACCAAGAAAGTGAACATTGGCACAAATGTTGAACCTAAGGAGGCCATTATTGGAGATTATTGGTCTGATTCTGAAGTGGCTAAGATAATTGAGTTACTACATGATTTCCAAGAATTATTTCCTAGAGGCTACCATGAGTTAAAAGGAGTGCATGAATCTTTGGGTGAGATGAAGATTAAGCTAAAGGAAGGTGCATGCCTGTTAGGAAGAGACCTTACATGATTATGTTATGTTTGTGGAGCCTATTTTCATGTTAGAGTGTGGTACACCTTCTATGTGTTACACTCGGGTATTTTTATAGCGGTCCCACTCGCCGGTGAGCGGGTCGGGGGTTCAGGCAAAGCCCCAGAAGCAATTTTTTTATGGGTGGTTCATTAACCCATGGGTAATGGGTAACCATTATGGGTTGTTTTTGGGCCCATGGTTTTTTTGGTACCCATTGTTTTGTAAAACTGCCTCTTCGGCTACCCATAGGTTTATGGGACGGTTTTGTTTTTTCCCATTGTTTGATACCCATGGTTTTGTAAAACTGCTTAAGCAGTTGTCTATTTATATGGTCTTATGCATATGATAGATAGACAAGCAAATGTATTGCAGATGTGCTTTGAATTCAGGTGTGAATTCTATAGAGTTTGTTGAGCATAGCTCCAAACGGATCTGGGTATTGTATTGAGAGAGTGGAGGCTTGTAATAAAATCTGAGCAAGTGATTCTTGGTGGACGTAGCCCAAATTGGGTGAACCACATTAAATCTTGTCTCTCTGTGTTGTGTTATTTATTCTGCACTTTTATTTGAGATCTATAATATTTTCTGCATATTAGTTTCTACTGTTGCGATTCTGTAAGGGATTATTCCACATATTTTATCTCTTATTTCCTAACAATTGGTATCAGAGCCTGGTTTGGTTTGCTGAAGTGTTGAATCACAGGGAAAGTTTTATCTTGAGTGGGAGCTATGGTAGATGATGGAAGATCTAGGGTTGATAAATTCAATGGGAAAAATTTTAGTCTTTGGAAGATGTAGATGGAAGATTACCTTTATCAAAAGGATCTTTATACTCTGCTGTCTGAGAAGGTGAACAAACCCTCAAGTATGACAGATGTGGAATGGGATTTGTTGGATCGGAAGGCACTTGGAATGATCCGACTGTGTCTTGCATCTTCGGTATTATTTAATGTTTCAAAGGAAAAGACTACAAAGATCTAATGGATGCATTAGGGAAGTTGTATGAGAAACCCTCTTGCCTCTAATAAGATATTTTTAATGAAAAAGTTGTTTAATATGAAGATGTCTGAGAATAGTTCAATAACAGATCATTTAAATGATTTCAATATAGTTGTGAATATGCTAGCTTCGGTTACAATAGAATTTGATGAAGAAGTTAGGGATTTATTAATTCTGTGCTCTTTACCTGAAAGTTGGAATAGCCTAGTAATGGCGGTAAGCAACTCGGCTCTAGCTAACTCGAAGTTGAAGTTTGAGGATGTTGTAGGGGTGATTCTAAGTGAGGAAATGCGAAGAAAAAGCTCCATGGAATCTTCTACTTCAGGGAATGCTTTGACAGTGGAAACTAGAGGGAGATGGAAGAATAGAGGACACCGTGGAAAATCGAAAGATCAGGCAAGGTCAAAATCCAAGAGAAAGATTATATGTTGGAATTGTGGAAAGTCTGGGCATGCAAAGAAGGACTGTTGGGAGCTTCGGGACAAGAAGAAACAATAGGAAGAAAACAAGGAGGAAAATGTGGCATCGGGTAATGTATGTCAGGATGATTTGATTCTTTCTTTGCATAATATTACTAAATCTTGGGTTTTAGATTTAGGGGCTTCTTTTCATGCTACTCCACATAGGCATTATTTTGTTGATTATGTTCAAGGGGATTTTGGGAATGTTTTTCTTGGTGATGATGAGCCTTACAGTATAGTTGGAAAAGGTTCTGTTCAGGTTAAGATGTAGAATGGGAATACATGACTATTGAAGGATGTCAGACATGTGCCTACATTAAGGAGAAATTTGATATCGACGAGGCAATTGGGAAGTGATGGTTGTACTGTGATATTTATAGCTGACTCTTGGAAGGTTACCAAGGGTGCTCTTGTGGTGGCAAGAGGTAAGAAGGTTGGAACCTTGTATTTATCCACTGATAGTACTAATGATTGTAATCTTGTGGCTTCATATGCAGATACAACATTATGGCACTATAGGCTTGGTCATATGAGCCATAAGGGCATGGACATCATAAAGAAGAATTTGCCTAGATATACAGAAATAGGTTTGGATTTATGTGAGAACTGCATATATGGGAAACATAAGCAAGTAAGGTTTCTCAAGGTTGGACCTACGAAGAAAGAGAGTAAGTTAGAGCTGGTACATTTTGATGTGTGGGGCCACTCGTATCATCTCTTGGGGTTCAAGTTATTATAATACTTTTATTGATGATGCAACAAGGAAAGTTTGGGTTTATTGTTTTAGAAACAAATCTGATGTATTTGATACTTTTGTTAAATGGAAAGCCTTGGTAGAGAATGAAATAGGTCTTAAGTTAAAATGTCTCAGGTCAGATAATGGAGGGGAGTATTATAGTAATAAATTTGATGATTATTGTTCTAAGAATGGAATCCACAGCAAAAGACAATTCCAGAACTCCGTAGCAGAATAGGGTATCAGAAAGGATGAACAAAACAATAATGGAATGTGTTAGGAGCATGAGGATACATGCAGGATTGCCTCTTTCTTTTTGGGTAGAAGTGGTGAGCACAACTATGTACTTGATAAATAGAGGACCCTCAAGTGCCTTGGATGGAGGCATACCTAAGGAGGCTTGGTATGGTAAGAAATTTGATTATTCATTTCTTAGAGTCTTTGGATGTGAGGTGTTTGTTCATATAGACAAGGATGATAGGACCAAGCTAGAGGCTAAATCGAAAAATGTACTTTCATTGGTTATGGTGGTGATGACTTTAGATATAAATTTTGGAGTATTTAGGACAAGAAAATCATTCGATCTAGGGATGTGGTCTTTAATAAGAAAGTCATGTATAAGTAGTAGTTGCAGGGAAAATAGGAAGAATCCAAGAAATAATATGTAGCAAAGAGAGAGGATCTTCTCGGATGGGAAAGTGACCCATGAATTAGTTCAGAACCTACTCAATAGAACCCCAAACTCCTACAATGACGAGGTCTTCTAGGGTAAGAAAAGAACTCTGAACATTTTTCTCCTTCTCTTTATTATTTATTACTCATGGATAGTGGAGAGCCGAGAGAGCTTTGATGAAGCAATGCAGGTAGATGCCAAGTAAGAAGTGGGAGCAAGCCATGGATGAGGAGTATAAGTCTCTCATGGAGAACCAGACTTGGGATCCGGTGAAGCTACCGGAAGGAAAAAGAGCATTGCGTAACAATTGGGTGTATAGAGTTAAAGACGAAGAAGGAGGAAAGAAAAGATATAAGGCCTGGTTGGTGGTCAAGGGGTTTGCATAGAAACAAGGTATAAATTTTGATGAGATTTTTTCTCCTGTAGTAAAAATGACTTCTATCGTAACTATTCTTGGAATAGTGGCAAGCGAGAAGACTTGCACTTAGAACAGTTAGATGTAAAGACTGCATTTCTCCATGGTGATTTGGAGGAGGAACTATATATGCAGCAACCAGAGGGCTATGAGGTCAAAGGTAAAGAGGAGATGGTGTGTAAACTGAAGAAGAGCGTGTATGGCTTGAAACAAGCTTCACATCAATGGTATAAGAAATTTGATAGCTTCATGATGGAGCAAGGTTATATTAGATGTCATTCTGACCATTGTGTGTATACAAAGAAATTTGAGGATGGAAGTTATATTATCCCGTGTTTGTATGTTGATGACATGTTGGCTGCGGTAAAAACATACAAGAAATAAAAGTACTCAAGAAATAGCTATGTGAATCCTTTGATATGAATGATTTGGGGCAGCCAGACAAATCCTTGGTATGAGGATAACTCAAGATAGGAAGGAATGAAATCTGACTTTATCTCGGGAAGATTACATTAAGAAGGTACTTGGATAGGTTTAACATGTAGGATGCTAAGCCGATTGGGACTCCTTTGGTAGGCCATTTTAAGTTATCAAAGGAGCAAAGTGTCCCAAGACATAGCAGAAAAAAACTATATGTCCAAGGTACCTTACTCATCAATGGTTGGCAGTTTGATGTATGATATGGTGTGCACTAGGCCTAATATTGCCCATGTAGTGGGAGCTGTGAGTAGATTTATGAGTGATCCAGGTAAAGAGCATTAGCAAGTAGTAAAGTGGATCCTTCGGTATTTGAGAGGACCATGGGGACAATTTTGTGCTTCAATGGATCAGACACCACTTTATGTGGTTATGTAGATTCAGACATGGCTAGAGATGTAGACAGATAGGAGGAGCACGATAGGTTATATTTACACTATAGGTGGGATAGCAGTGAGTCTGGATTTCACAACTACATAAGTTGGTGGCTTTGTCAACCATGGAGGCTGAGTATGTTGCTGCCATAGAGGCAAAGCAAAGAGATGATTTGGTTACAACAATTTCTTGAGGAGTTGGGGCATAAGAAGGAGGAATGTAAGATACATAGTGATAGTCAGAGTGCTATACACCTAGCTAAGAACTCTACTTTCCACTCCAGGACGAAGCATATACAATTGAGATATCACTTCATCAGGACAACTTTGGAGGAAGATAAGTTGAAGTTGGAGAAGATTCATACTAGTCAAAATCCTACAGACATGATGACCAAGGTGGTCACAAGGGATAAACTAAAGCTATGTTCAGCTTTGGTTGGCCTTCGCGGATGACAGTGAAGGGTTGAGAAGCTTTCTCAGTGGAAATCAGTCTCCAAGTGGGAGATTATTATGTTTGTGGAGCCTATTTTCATGTTAGAGTGTGGTACACCTTCTATGTGTTACACTCGGGTATTTTTATAGTGGTCCCGCTCACCGGTGAGTGGGTCGGGGGTTCGGGGTGAAGCCCCCGAAGCAAATTTTTCATGGGTGGTTTATTAACCCATGGGTAATGGGTAACCGTTATGGGCTGTTTTTGGGCCCATGGTTTTTCGGTACCCATTGTTTTGTAAAACCGCCTCTTCAGCTACCCATAGGTTTATGGGATGGTTTTGTTTTTTTCCCATTGTTTGATACCCACGGTTTTGTAAAATTTCTTAAGCAGTTGTCTATTTATATGGTCTTATGCATATGATAAAAGCAAATGTATTGCAGATGTTATTTGAATTCGGGTGTGAATTTTGTAAAGTTTGTTGAGCATAGCTCCAAACAGATCTAGGTATTGTATTGAGAGAGTGGAGGCTTGTAATAAAATTTGAGCAAGTGATTCTTGGTGGGCGTAGCCCAAATAGGGTAAACCACGTTAAATCTTGTCTCTCTCGTGTTTGTGTTATTTATTCTGCACTTTTATTTAAGATCTCAATATTTTCTACATATTAGTTTCTACTTGTTGCGATTACGTAAGGGATTATTCCACATATTTTATCTCTTATTTCCTAACAGATGAACCCTAAGTTGTGTGTAAAAGTTAAAGAATAAATTGACAAGATGTTGACATCTGGCATCATTAAGCCCCTAGAAGAATCAGATTGGGTTAGCCCCATGGTAATTAGTATAAAGAAATATGGTTAGATTAGGATTTGTGTGGACTACAGGGAGCTGAATGTTGCATGTGTGATTGATCCTTTTCCTACACCTTTCACCGAGGAAATATTATAACGCAGCGTTGTAGGGTGTGAAATTTAATCTTTACGATGGATTTTCTAGATATCACCAAGTAAAGATTGTAAAGGAGGATCAAGAGAACAAAACTTTCACCACCGAATGGGGAAGATTTACATATACGGCGATGCCCTTTTGTCCAAGAACACATCTCAAGTATTTTCACACATAGTTATTCAAGCATTCCAATATTTATTCACAAATTCTTACATGTTTACTTAGAGGATTGGATAGTATATGGGCTTGTCAAGGATCATTGTGACAACTTGAGATTAATGTTTGAGAGGTGCAAATAGTTAAGCATCTCTTTAAACATCAAGAATTGCATATTTTCTACACCCTTTGGAATATTTCTAGGGAATATCATCTGCGTAAGGACGCTTTGTTAGTAGATCCATCCTAGGTTGTAGTTATCATAGGTCTGGAGGATCGTACTAGTCATAGTGAGGTGCATGGATTTTTGGGCCACATAGGGTATTACAGAAAATTTATCAAGGGATATGATAAAATTTTCATGCCCTTGGAGGATTTACTAAAAGGAAAAGGGACATTCTATTAGGGAGAATCACAACAACGTGCATTTGAAGCATTAAAGGAGAGACTTACTACAATGCCTATTTTACGCTTTCCCTCATGGAACAAACCTTTTCACATACATGTGGATGCCTCTGGCATGGCCATTGGTGTAGTGTTAGCTCAGCATGGAGAAGGTATTATAGATCATCCTATTTGTTTTGCTAGTAGAAATTTGACTCTATAGAACACAACTATACAATTACAAAGCACGAGGCCTTTTCGATGAGATATGATCTCGAATAAGTTTAGATAGTACTTGCTAACAACACCTTTTGTGTTTTATACAGATCACATGGCATTGAAATACTTGGTAAATAATCCTATTTTACAGGGGCACATATGTTGGTGGGTGTTATTATTCCAATAATTTGACTTTACAGTCATGGTAAAACCTGGTAAAAGTAATTCTAGCCTAGACCACTTATCAAGAATTCAATCAGGAGAGGATGCGCAGACAATTGAAGATACAATGCCAGATGCATAGTTGTATAGGTTAAACCATGTGCCTTCAAAATTGGAGGATATTGTTGTCTTTTTACGCACAGGTATGGTGCCAAAAGGAATGAAAGCCTTGGAGAAGAAACAAATTACAATTCATGCACCTTTCATGTTGATCAGTGGTGACTTATACAAACTAGGCCAAGATGAGGTATTGCATCGGTGTGTACTCAATATAATTCATGAGAAATTTTGAAGAATTGCTAAAAAATTAAGACAATGCGTAAAGCATTGAGTGCTCAATATAATTAAAGGGAGGTTGTGGCATTAGAGACTACGTATGTTGGGTCACATTGGATAAACTACTTCAGCTTAAGGAAGCGCGGGTAGAGGATATTTGTGACAGATAAGTAGTGGCACGCTAGGAAATTATGACTGAGGCAAAAATTTTGAGGTGCAAGACATTGAAGCGCGAGGATAATGAGGCACACAATGTGCTCAAGAGAAATTAATGTCATGTACGGTGGTAGGTGGAGTAATTAATGAAGGGAATTTTGAAACTTGGTTTAAAGTCGGTGTTCTCAACGTCATTTTTACCTTGCGAACATGAAAATAAATTATGAAGTGTGAGAAGAGCTTGAGATAAAGAGTATCCTGCTGGATCAAGTAAAACTTTCACATTGTGAAGCACGGTGTTGAGTACCTAGGCACGAAAGTAGGATTTAAGGAGTGGTGCGTGTGCATGACGAAAGGAAACTAGGGTTTTCATTTCATAGCTAGGATTTTTATGCATTTACAGAATCAAAAGGGGCGATGGCACCACAGAAATATCTAGTAGTAGAGAAGGAGGTTGATGATCTAGTAGAGGAGTGGTTGGTGGAGATGTTATATCCAGAAGGATTCATTGAAGGGCGGCCGTAGAAAATAAATATTACTCAATGTAGGGTTGTAGAGATTAACCACCGCCTTTGTAAAATGTATGAAAGAAATTGTGGTAGAAGTCTATAGAATGACTAACCAATGACTGATGGGTAGCACTAGGGTTTTGGATGCCTTGGTGAAGAAACTACTTGAGAGCGTGGGCATAATGCAGATCCTAGAGTTTCCATACTTTGGAAAGCCCAAGCAATTGTACTAGTGGCTAATGTTGTGGGTCCATGAAGATTATTTCTATTGTGGGTAGGAGAATAAGGATAACTTCCAAATTGATTGCAAAGTTACCAGGCTACACGACATGTGTTTAGAAATTGTTGGAGACTTAACAGATGATGAGGGAATTGATGCCACAACATCCCTATATAAGTATAAGAAGGGGGATGATATTTCAAGGTCACCAATATCCCAGACATAGCCACTAGAGTAGAACACCTTTAGTGTGGAGTAAAATAGGGGCCACTGAGTGATAGAATGAGGTAAACATGTGTTGGTTACATATAGCACAAAAAATGGTCAAAAAATACTACAATATCACTGGTTACATTACAGAGAGCTTGGTGAATGAGGCACACATCTAAGCAAAAAAGGTGAGAAGATAACTTGGGGTGTAATTTTGTTATTAATTGTGTTTAGTGAAGTTGGGGTACCAGACGGTCCTAGGGAAAACATATGGGAGTTTCCATTGGAGAACAAGTCCTGGCCAAAGATATGCCAAGTACACATTGCATGGGTTTGTTTCCAACACATACAAAGAGTGCTTAGACAAGTGGTTTCTGGAGATTGCGCAAGGCATTTGAGGGAGAATGGCACATTCCACGTGAGTTGCCAAAGGTTTTGGATAGAGAAGTTAAATTTGTAGTTTACCAACATTTTAGCTTAGGGCACTTCCACATGAAGTCTGGGGAGAAGAGCCCATGGTGTAAGTTTCCCTTTGTGTTTACCGTAAGATATTTTAAGGAATCTATAAATAGATTGGAGGACACGCGTCAACTCTAGTTTGACACCGAAAAGTGGATGCAAACATTCACATTCTACATAAAACATATATATGGCTAGGTAAGGAGGCCTATGTAGAAACCATGGAGTTTGATAATGTTGACATCATGCTAGAGAGTTTGGTTGTAGGGAAGATTGAACCAGCACATGTCTATATTTACCTAAGGCCAAGGTTCAAGGATGGAAAAGTGGTGAAGGGCACGAGATATGGCTCTTCTAGGACCTCCTAAGAAGAAGAAAATAGTGGGGACTTCAAGGAATGTTACATCTGTGCCCCCTGCTCTAGAAGACCCAATACATACAAGACTAGAAACATCCTAGAATAAGAGGAACCTGAAGAAAATGTTGAACTTGTGCACACCAAAAGGATTCTAAGGAAGAGGTGCACTTCAGGAGACACTGGTGTTGGAAATTCACAATCGATGTAAGGAAATCACCACGTGTGACTCCTGTAAAGGATGAAGAGAAGGAGAGGAGAAAGCACAGGAAATATATTCCTATACAAGATAGTGAGGGAATCTCCACATAAAGTGCATAGGAAGTAGAGGAAACTCCAAGAATGAGTGGAGATAGAGCTGAGGCCACCCCCAATGTGGAAATATAGGATGATGAAGATATGGGTGAGTGTGTAGTCTATGAGACTATAGACCCTAGTGTGAGTATTCACAAAGATATCTCTGGTGAAGGAGAAAGTAGCACTGGTGGGGATACGAAGTCCTCATGTGCCCCACGTAGGAAGAAGGGAAAGATGAGGAGGAATTCAACCAGGTGGTTGAAGGTGTTGTCCCATGGGATGCGGGCGTACACGAAAATAAAGAAGAGGGCACACTAGCACAAAGGATGTTGGCAAGCATACAAGCACACATGAAGAAGAAGAAGCGGTAGGTACTCAAGACTTGGGTTATCTAAATGACCTTTCAAGAACTATTTGAACCCATTTCTAGAGTACACTACCAAAAACATTTATATGGATGGGATTGGATGGACCCTGAAATGGCCAATACACACACTCATAAACAACTATCTTAGGGCATGCAGAATCACATGGATGAGCCTGATTTTGATGTCTATGAGGCATGCACTTTAAAGAAGATGAGGAAGGTGCCTCATACATGCCATATGAACATTAAGCCAACCCATTTTTTAGATGAGCAGGTAAGAAATACTTTGATTAAGGTGTCCACAGAAGTAGCACACCAAAATATGGATAAGGTAGAAACAATCCAGAGCACTACTTGGAGGATAAAAAGGAAAAGGACACAAAAATCAAGTGCCTTACTCAAGAGTGTGATAATGTAGTCGTGAGTCCCGAATGTAAAGATGATGGTAGAGAATATTTCACATGAGACTCTATTGCAGAGGCCCAAGTTTCAAAAGAAGGTGCCTCGGAATTCAAGTTTGAGTTGCACTATCTGTACACAACAGTTCACTTACTTTTGGATGAGGGACCAATGTGCCTCCCCAAGAAAAAGACATAGGGAAGAAGAAGCAAGAGAAAGGGCCACTATCGATAGAAAATTTTCAATATATGAGGTGTTGCTCCAAACATTGAAGGATGAGCTGAAGAGAGCTAATCAAGCTCTTAATTTATGTGTGGTGCTAGACACCATAATAAGGACCAGAAATTTAGTGGAGGATAATGAATTTTCTGAAGGTGATGAAGGATGAAACACTTGAGCACATAGAAAGGTTGGCACTAGTAAAAAAAAAGTGTGAGGCCCTTGCAACATCCCAAGATCTGCACAAGGAAAGGATTAACGAGATTGGAAAACTCATAGCGCAGAAGATGGACCTTATGGAGGGAATGTTGTCAGGTATGGCCAATGTTGTCTAGGTACTATAAATCCTCCTCAAAGACAAGTGAGGCTGCTTTTATTACTAATCTAAAACACAACAGAAATAATATGTACAATATTCACACTAATCTAACCATTGGGGTTGGGATAGAATCCTAAAATCCATATCCACATAGTAGATGGAAATATTGTTGCTTTCAAAGTAAAGTGGATTGAAAGAATACACAATGGAAAGGAAATGACAGAAACATATTTTCTTTCGAGCAAACACAGATCACGAAATAATCATACACGTTCTAGATAACAAATGTAATGTAGTGTTTGAAATGCTTAAAATGATTGAGAATACTAAACAAAGAATAGCTTAAGATCATGAACATAAGAACAATATCTTAAGATGGATGAATCTCACAACACAAATTTTGCAAAAATAACATCGATTTCTATTCCTTGAATGATTGAAAGAAAACACAAAGTTCTTCTTCTTCACAATAGCTCTCAATATTCCAAAAATCTCAACCCTTTGGAATGCATAAGCATCCCTTATTTATAATAAAAGAGTAGAGAGAAAATAGGATAAACCCTAGGAAATAGTCTTTAACAAGAGTTCTATTTTGCTTGACTCTCACGCAGGAGACCAAGTCAAAATTTTCTTCCTACATGACGAAATAGAAATGAAAAAGACATGTCAATTTCAAGATTGAAATGACATGTCACACTGTGCCTAGTCTGAATCATCATCTTTCTCCTCTTCCAACAAATCCTGCTTGTTCCGAAATTCTTGGAAATTTCGAATTATACCTTGCATTTCATTTTCATCTGGTCAGTGGAATGATCACTCAGAACTTCACATGTTTCTTGAGTATCACTGGCATTTCTGGGAAGCTTTTTCAATCTTTTGTTGAGTTTCTTCAGGGTCTCCAAAGAATGTTCGATCTTCACAAACTTGTCAATGATTTCCATGTTGAATCTATGGGTTGATTCATGCTGAATCGATTCTTGGATTTTTTGAAAAGATCATCAATCGGTAAGATACCCGAATCTCCACTCAACACTTTCACACAGATTTTGACCAACTCTTCCTCTAAGTCACTCTTGCCATCGATCAATTGGTCTCTTGATTCTCTCAACTTGCTGCAAGCTTCATTGAGAATCTTTATTTTGAACCTGATGGCTTTGGTCAACTAGAAATGTTTATCTACATGTGGGATGATGCCCTCTTCGACCAAGATGTGGGATGGAATTTGTTTTAGCATTTGGAGAGCTTTGAAAGTCAACTCCAGGTTCTCGATTTCTAAGAAAACTCATCATCCATTTTTTCTCCATCTTTTCTTATATCCTCCAAAGATTGGTAGACTTCCCCAGTATCTTGGATTACTTCTTTTCCCTGCTAGGAGCAACCTTTGGATCCATTCATCGACCACTCTCCCCTTTTCATTAATCCTTTCAATCATGGGTACCGATGAGAAATCAACCCGATAGGAGTAGAGGATGATGGTATTGACTCGAGGCTTTGAGAGCTTAAGTAATACTTCAATCAACTACTCCACTTTCTCTTTAAGCTCATCCCTGCTTTCCTTTGTTTCCTTTAACTTTTGACATAGCACATTCATATCATCTCATGCATCTTGTTGTGCTCCTTCTACCATCACCTTTCCTAGATCAACCTTGGTTATCTGATAGTCAGAGGCCACTATGTCCTCTTTGGTCTTGTCAGTTGCGGAGTGGTGATCTCTACAAACTTGTGTCCCAAAGCATCTACTAAAACCCTTGAAACTATTTTGGGTTTCTTGGCTGATTTAGGAGTAGAAGTCTTGAGTGAGCTGAAATCGAAGGCTGGTATGGGAACTACCACCTTCCTTTTCCTCGAGTCTACTCAAGCAACCATTGAGGCATGCCAGAGGAAGTTACTACTATTGTAGGGGTTTGGGTTGCACTTGCAGGTGGAGTGGGAATAGTCACAAGTGTGGTAGTGGATTCAGTGAAAAGAGGTGTAGAAGGAGGAGGCATATCTATGATTACTTTGGTTCCAACAGAGAGAGGTGAGAGTCTGAGAAAATGCTTGGCCATGGCTGATGAAGAAGATGGAGAAAGAGGAGGTGGAAGTGGTTGTGAAGGAGGAGGTGCAAGTGGTTGTGAAGGAGGAGGTGAACTCTGAAGCCAAATCCTAGGAAGTGAGGGATAAACTTACTTCTATTGGGCAATCGAAAATGGTGAAATTAGAGGTTGACTCACCTCTACCTCCAAAGAGATTTCCCCAATTTCTGGTGGTGTTGGTGATTCTGGTATGTTCACCATTTCAACTAGAGTGGCAATTGAAGGGGTTTCTTGTTCTCCTCCCTTCTTGAAAAATTTGACCTTTATAGGCCTCTTAGAAGAGCTCTTGTCCTTTTCCTTTTTGGAGGGTCCACTTCCAAATCAATCAACTTTGAAAAACTATCTTCCTTGTAACTCGTTCCCCAAGAGGTGAGCCATGCCTTTGTGCGTGTGAGAATTAGAGCTGATCTATCTGTGATAGAAGCCTTTTCACCGATAGACCAATCAATAGCTGGGAAAACATATTGATCCTCATTTAGTCTATCATATGAAGGATCTAGAACACTTTCATTATCACCAGTACCTTCTGGGATGTCAGCGAGTTGAGTGTCTAAATTTCTTCAAGTGTTAATCTGCTATGATCCTTTTCACATAGAATTCATCACGAAGATCAACCCAGATGTCTTCTATGCTAGGCACGTGCAGGTACAGGGTTCCATATGACTTAAGAACTCCTCGAAAGTCAAACCCATCTCTGGGCTTCATGTGCTTCTTTAACTTGTCTTGAAGCTCGTGAACTACGTTCTTGGATTTTACCACCATTGAGTAGGTATACCTTCCAATAGAAATTGGGAAGGATACGATAGCCTTGTGCTTACTCTGTTGGAACTTGTGAAAATCCAACAATTTCTGACCAACTCCATCAAGACCAGCTTGTCTCCTGGATATCTAGGCAATCGGAAAGGGATCACCCGGGTACATGACCACTCAAAGATACATGAACTTCTTGAATTGTAAGAAGACACAACCCCATTTTGAAACTTCAGCCCATGCCTCATCAGAGACTCTTGTTTTCCTCAGTTGGGGTTCATCCTACAGATGTTCTCATAAAAGAAAGCATCATTTACTCTTCTGAATTGGTCCTCGGACCCCTTCCTTGTTAGCTGAGGAAAATGCCGATAGATGTGTTCAACTACCTTATTCCCTTTTGTGTCCAATCTGGGATAATTCCTCATACCAGCTGCTGCATAGGTGACATATGAGGACATATAAAACTTCCCGTAGACAAGACTATTTTCATCTGGGAGTCTATCTCATCACTGATAAGACTACCCCAATCAATCCCCTGTTGATTCTTCTTAATGATGACCATGAATTGGTACATCCATCCTTGGAAAACATTTGACTTGGGAATCCAAAAACCCAGCTCAACAGAGTAATGATATCATTGATCTCTTGAATGAAATCACTTCTAGGAACAAGTCTTGGAAACCTAGAAATAGTTGGCTTGGCTTTGATCAGGAACTTCTTATTCACATGTTTAATACAGTCTTCCTGATCTTTGTCCCAGGCTTTCTAGGCTGACTTGAGATCTACATCCCCATACTCCTCAAAGTTAGGCAAGTTTGAGAAGGTCATCGAAGTAACCTCCATCTAACTTGACTATGACTTCTCCCACTTGATTTCTCACTGAACAAGAAGCAGAGTCATAATTTGAAGCACATGCCAAGATGAACTCGGGGCACTGAGCAGACATGGGGAATCCTGCTGCAAGAGGGAGACCACTACCAGCTATTGACTTCATCCAGAGGTTTGGGAAGAACTCTTGACTCTATTCCAAAAGTCTTCCATGTCTACATTTCGAGTTCTCAGTATCCCGATGTCATAATTACAATCAATGTAGAAGGGACTCTACCTTCCTAAATTTGTATTTCATCTTCCCTAATTTATCTAACTTATCCTATGATGAACCAGGATCCGACATGAGGATTCTTGGAGGAAAAATGCCTTGACCACCTCTGGTTCAAACACTTTAGGTTTGAAAACTTGTTGAATAACCACACAGACCCACCACACTACCCGGGTTTGAGGACTTGCAAAGCACTTGCTGGAACCCGACACACTGGAGAGAATGTGTCAGAGATTAGGTCTTGTTGGACACTCTACCCCGAAAGTTAGCCATGATAAAACTCAAGGATGTGTGTATGTCAAAAAAAATTGAGGATGTCAGACACTTGATGAAACCCGAAACACTGCAAAAAATTGAGGATGTCGGACACACCACAAGACCCAAAACACACTAGAAAAATTTAGATGTGCGAACACAGGAGATGTTAGATGCCCGACACTCCAAAAAGACCCGACACACACTGTGGGAAGTGGGAGATGTAAAACACCCTACAAAACCCAAAAATAAGGGATCGGGTTTTTGAGATGTCCAGACATGAATTTTTCCCGCCATCTCAATAGTTCAAAATTTTGTCTTCTTCTTCTCTTCTTTTAAAATTCAAAAGGCATATTCTCAGGAATATAATAAAAAAACACCCTAAGGGTGAACCTTTAAACAATGATTTCTACTAGAATATCACTCAAAAAAGAAGAAGAAAAACCCAAAACCCTAAACCTAAAAAGAAAAATGGGAAAGAAGGAAAATGCAAAGGACATCACAAAAATATTTTTAACAAAACTTCACCAGCAAAAGACAAAGTAAATACCTTCAAGAAATTCAAAAATAATTGAAAATGGATCACGTGAGTGAGCACGAGATCAAATCGGGTTCGGAGGCCAAGAGAGAGCACGCAGGAGAAAAATCCACGCAATCAAAAGCACAAAAGGTAAAAATGACGTGTAAATCCATAGCTATTTATAAAGACCCCACATTTATTACATCTCACTTGACACATGTGCCAACTACCCTACAACTTGGCATGAATACCATGTCATCATGTTTGGATTTTCCACAAACCATGTCATCATGATATGTCAGATGATGTCTTGTTCCACAAACCCGACACACTGAGTTGATATGTTGAGATGTTTGAAACACACTCTTGAGTCAAATATGTCAAGATGTTTGGATGTTCAACCCAACACACAGGGAATCGGATTAGGTTTCGGGTTTTAGAAGACATGTGACATGAAACATGTTTTTGATCATGCATGTTCCGATGCTTAGGAGTTCCAAAACCCGACACAAGGGAGTTGGATCGGGTTTTGGGTTTTGGGAAACAATGAGCATCTTGCATGTAAATAACATGTTTGCATGTTGTTGAAACCCAAAAACCTGAAATACTCTTCAAATGGGTATTTTAGTCAATTTTTTCAAAAATTTCTATGGTTATCCTCATTTTAGCTGGAATCACTAAAATGGGATAACAACTAGCTCCAGTTGGGGACTTTCTTTGTAATGACAAAGGAAGAGAACTTAAATTGCTGGCTTATTCATTGGCTACAGTCTAAGAAAAAGAAACTAAAAAAAATCAAGAAAGGAAGAAAACAAAAGCAAACATGATACGAAATAAATTATGTACAATGCAAGAGAGCATCTTGCATTACTGATGGAACAACTTCAGATGTTGACCACTAAAAGGTAAAGGGAGAAACTCTCCATCCAGGTATGATAGACAGAAAGCTATTTTCACCATTCAAATGATGAATCTTGAAAGGTCCTTTCCACAAAGAATCAAACTTTCCATGCATTCCTTTCTGCTCCCTTCTCTTATCCCAAAGAAGCACCAGATCTCCAATTTGAAAGTCACGTTGCTTTGATTTTTTATCAAATATCTTCTTTACTTTTCTCTGATGATCTACAATGTGATCAACCACCTTGCTTCATTCCTCTTCTAGCCGGACTAGGTACATCACCCTTTTCTCAATAGAGTTTTGAAAAGTCTCATCTTGACCGCTTTGGCCAACTGCAAGGCTGGCAGTTCCACGGAAATGGGAATTTCAACATCAATTCCATACAACACTTGGAAAGGGGACATTCCAATAGCTCGCTTTGGGGTAATACGATCTGCCCATAATGCATCATACAATGCTTTGTGCCATGTCCTCTGGTTTTCATCCACTAGCTTTCTAATTATGGTAACTAGGTTCTTGTTGCTGGATTTAGCCTGACCATTACCTTGAGGATAATAGTCATATGAGTGAGCCAGGGTGATCCCGAATCCATAAAAAAATTCAGCTCGTGTGATGAGAAATTAGAGGTGTTATCAGCCACAATCTTGTGAGGCACACCAAATCTGACAATTATATTTTCTTTAAGGAATTTGCACATGGCTTCTGAGGTTACCTACTTGATTGGCACAACTTCCACCCACTTGGTGAAATAGTCTGTAGTAGTGAGCACGTAATTGTGTCCGGCACTAGAGGTAGGATTCAACATTCCAATGAAATCAATTCCCCACTGTGAAAAGGTTCTTCAATCACAACGGGCTTTAGGGGAAGAGCTGCTAGCTTAGGGCGACCAACAAAATGTTGACAAGCTTCACACTTGGATACCCATTCTTTTGAATCTCAAAAGAGAGTAGGCCAATAGTACCTAGCCCATAAGATCTTATAAGCTGTCATGGAAGATGAGAAATGTCCTCCACATGCTAGATTATGGAAGGACTCTAGCAACCTCACCTACTGTGACTTATCAACACAATGCAGAATACACCATCAATACCTTTCTTGTATATTCCATTATCCCATAGAATGTATCTTGCAGATCTTAACTTAACTATCCTCTTCTCCTTTTGGCTTAAATGTAGGGGGCATTTACCATAAGTCAGAAAGAAAGCAATATCTGTGTACCATTCATCAGTTGTGCTCACAAAAAGCACCATGGGCAATTCTGAAGAGGTATCTTCAGTTTTTTCACATTCTGTCTCAGCATTATTTTCTGCAATCAATTGGCACAGGCCCCTTCCTCATACCAACTTGGTAGGTCTGATGTCCAAGTCATACTCTTGAACTTTAGCTATCTAGTTACCCCGTTGACTACCCAGCTCTTGTTGAGTCAAAATGGATTTAACTGTAGTATCGGGAATGAGAATGAGGGTATGAGAACTCAACACATAGTATCTGAAATGTTTCACTACTCGTACCACTACATAAGCATTTTTTTCAATCTGTGACATTTTCAGTTCATGTTCCTTTAATGGGCAGCTCATGAAAGTGATAGGAGCTTCAATGCCTTCCTCATTCTCCTGCATTAGGATCATTGACACTGTGTGTGTGGAAGCGTAGTTGTACATGATGAAGTCTTTTTGAAATCTGGACATACCAGAAATAAGAGCATGAGCAATCACCTTTTTGACTTCATCAAATGCAAGCTTCCCTTTAGTACTCCATCAAAATGGAGTTTTACCTTTCATCATCCCAAGGATATCCTTGGTTTTATCAGCAAATTCAGGTATGAACCTCCTTAGGAAATTGACCTTTCCGAAAAAGGAATGAACTCCAGTTTTGCTTGTGGGTAGGGTAAGGCTTTGAATGGCCTTCACCCTCTCTAGGTCGATCTTGGTTCCTTCTCTAGTGACAATATGACCCAAAAATTTTCCCTCTGTTACTCCAAACATAGACTTCTTAGGGTTTAATGAAATCCTGTGATGCCTGCATCTCAAGAGTACCTACTCTAGATGATCATAATGATCACTCCATTTTTTAGAGAAAATGGTCAAGTCATCCAAATATACAACTATAACTTTTCCCATCAAATCTCTAAAAGCCAAATCCATAGCTCTCTGAAATGTGGCCCCAACATTGATCAAACTAAAAGGCATCCTCCTGTAAGCAAAGGTCCCCAGGGGTTGTGAAGGCCATTTTATGCTGATCCTTCAGCAGCTACCTCAACTTGGTTATATCCTAAAAATCCATCGAGCATGGATAACATCTCTGATCTGGTAATAGTATGTAACACCTGATCCATGATAGGCAAGGGATAGTTGTCTTTAATGAAGACTAATTCAGTTCCGAAATCAACACAAATCTGAAATTTCACCATTCTTCTTTCTGACAGCGGGAACGATGTTAGCAACCCAGGTAGAATGGTGGATGGGGAAGATAATTCTTGCATCTAACATTTTCTAAATTTCTACAAGAATAGTCCCTGAGATCTTAGGGTTGTAATGTCTTTGCTTCTTCCTGTGGGGTTTAACTTCAGGCTTCAAGGGAATGCTATGTTGCACATCTTTGGGCTTGAAGGATTTTAAATCTACATAGGACCAGGCCAAGACATCCATATATCTCTTCAGGAGTGAAGTGAATTTTTCTTTCTCCTCAGGGGAACAACATTTCCCGATATTTACCATCCTTGGTTGATCAGGAGAGCCCAGATTAACTTGGTCTACTTTTGACGAGGAAATGCCTTCCATCTGCCTTTTATTTTGGATAAAATGGTCATGTTTATCAAATAGACCTTCTAGAGAAACCAATCCCTTGGGAATCTTATTTCCTTTTAGCTGAATGAACTCACCATCAACCTCTTGATATGAATTTGAAATAGATTCACGAAAGCTGATTCTGACCCTTCAAAATATAGTTCACTAAAATTATCAGCTTTCTCCAGAAAAGACAAAATCTATTGATCATCATTAAATACTTGCCAATGTGCTGAGTTATCGAACACTGGATGATATACAATTTCAATGGTGTACATGTCCCATTTGAACTATGGATGAGGAAGGAGAAGAGATGCAGACATGGCTAAAGAATCAGCTTTGTCATTATGATCTCTCAAAACTACCTTGATGGAAAAAGCATCAAAGCATTCTATGTTATCCCATACCTTATTCCTTGTAATGCTTTAGGTGATCATTTTTCACTTGATAGATCCCCTTCACCTAGTTAACAATCAGCTCCGCATCTCCTTGAACTTTGAGATTACGAATTCCCTTTTGTCTGGCCATTTCCAATCCTAATAGCAAAGCTTCATACTCAGCTGTATTATTAGTGTTATCAAACTACAGCTTGAAGGCGAAGGGGAAGATTTCAAAATCTGGAGATATAAGAACTACACCAGCTCCCGATCCGGTAGTTGAATAGCTCCCATCAAATTTGAGGGTCCAAATAACATTTGAGTCTTCTTCTTTGATGCATACAGATGGTACCTCTGATGTCATGAAGTAATTTCCCAAGCCAACATCTTCAAAAATAATTTGAGCCTTGGGGTCATCTGATTTAGTGACCAAATACTTCGCTTGAGGTTCAGGATGAAGAATGCGAGAAACTCCATTAACTGGGATTTTAGCCTTGGTCTAGTCCATGTTGATTTCTCCCCAACATCTTTACAAAAACCCTTCCCAAAAGAATACCATAAGCAACCGGGATATCAGCAACTAGAATGGTCATTTTCACTCTCTTCTCCTGGGAAGGCGACAAATGCAAATTGTGCATCTTTGATTTGACCAATCAAGGGGACTTGCTTGGTTTCCATGGAGTAACACCATCCATATGATTTGGTCAAAGTAAGTCCAAGGGCATGGGCTACTTTGGTGGGCATCACGTTATTAGAGGCTCTGAGTCAATGATGTAATTGCTGAGTTTGAATCTGTTTATGAGTAAAAGGTTCGATCTTTCCTGAAGAAGAAGCCAAGGCCATATTAGTAGAAGGTGAAGATTGATTGGGACTTGGAAAAATGCCTTTAGAAGGTGAAGGAATAGTAACCTTACTTCTAATGAATTTGGCAAGTTTCTCGAATTGTTCCGGGTTTGATTGAAGGTATTTTGCTTCTGACATTTGGATCTTGGTTCTTTTTGCATGGTCAATGATGTCAAAAGTAGTGTATGAAGGAGTGATGGTAGGTTCATTTCTGATCACATGGGCCTGAGTTGTGGTATTGGCCTTAGGAGAAGGAGAATAGGAGGAAGTTGTTACTTTTTTAGTCATCTCCTTTTCGGTTTGTGCTGAGATAGGAGAGCCTCTCTTAGCTATGACCATGGGAGCATCTTTACTCTTCTCCTTGGAGCTTTCCACTAGTTTTATGGGATTCTGGGATTGAGATCGAGTGAAGACCATGAATGACTGACCATCAGGTTCACATCCATCTTCTTTGTATTCCAAATACCCAATGCTTTGGAGTCACCAGCTGAATCATCATAGGACTCATCAGCGTATCTCGAAGCTTCAAAAGCTTCATGAGAATCTGGTTCTTCTGCTTCTTCATCTTCTTCAACTATCTCCACTATAGCATTAATAGGAGGAGCTTCAATAGCTAGTCTCGGTTGAGCAGCAGTCAACCGTGGTCTATCTCTTGTGGGAGCACCATTAGTATTATTGAAATTCCATCTAGGAATATCCCTATATGGAATGTTGCTCACTTGTTGAGACATTTTCTTTTTTAAAGCAATCAAGTCATTAGCCATCTTCTGAATCATGGGATCAGTAGTATTCTGAGAAGAACTCTAATTTTTAGGCTTGGATGATTCTTTTCTAATCTTTCCAACCAAAATAAGGTCATCTTCTATTTTGTGGCATAGCTTGAGTAGTGGCCAAATCAGGGATAACAGATCTTCTTAACAAGCTCACATCCGGAGGTTGAGCATTGATAAAGAAACATTTCTGATTTTCAAGAGTAGGAACAATGAGGTCTGGAATCTTGCGGATCAGCTTGTTGAATTTGGCTATGAAGTCCCGCATGGGTTCATAAGGCTCTTTCTTCATGTGGGTAAGTTGTGCCAACAAGGCGTGAGAATCTTCAGCTGGTTTGAACCTTGCTTCAAATATAGATCTCATGGTAGCCTAGTTGGTAATGCATGCATTTGGGAGATGGTAAAACCATTCCACTACTACGCCATGCAATGTTTCGATGAAGATTCAAACAGAGACATCTTTGTGAGAAACCCCAAGAACACCGCATGCAATAAAGAATGAGGCAATGTGTTCATCAGGATGTTGTTTTCCATCACCGTTGAACTTAGGAATATTCTTCCATGATCCATGAGGTAGGTCATGCAATGGTGGAGTAAGGGAAAGAGGACCAATAGCTGCGCCCCAAGGCATAGGTTGTGCTGCCATTCTTCTAAATGAAGTGTGAATAGGAATCTAAATATCCGACAAGAATAATGCATGAAAAGTTGTAGAGACTTCTGGTTCTTGAGGAATCTGATTCCTTTGGATGGGTGAAGAACTTCTTGCCCAGGCTAGATGCAACATTGTTGGGTGAAATTCTGAAATTATGTTGTTGAAGCAAATCAAAGAACGGATCAGTTTCACCCTGGGCTCGGCTTGACCGAGTGAAGATCTTTCTGGCCAGCTTGAACTGGAAAATAGATCTTGTTGAAAATAAGGCAAATACGAGTCGCTAGACACCAAAAGGATAAGCTTTATACTATCAATCCATATTCCCCAGCAGAGTCACCAAAAACTGTTGGTTGGATATTTTGTCAAGACAAAATATGAGGTTCAACCACAGTGCATGGGATAAAATCCCTCCTCAAAGATAGGTGAGGCTGCCTGTTTATTACTAATCTAAAACACAACAGAAATGATATGTACAATATTCACACTAATCTAACCATTGGGGTTGGGATAGAATCCCAGAATCCATATCCACAGTAGATGGAAATATTGCTTGCTTTCAAGTAAAGTGGATTGAAAGAATACACAATGGAAAGGAAATGACAAAATGTATTTTCTTTTGAGCAAACATAGATCACGAAATAATCATACACGTTATAGATAACAAATGTAATGTAGTGTTTGAAATGCTCGAAATGATTGAGAATACTAAATAGAGAATAGCTTAAGATCATGAACATAAGAACAATATCTTAAGATGGATGAATCTCACAACACAAAGTTTGCAAAAATAACATCGATTTCTATTCCTTGAATGATTGAAAGAAAACACAAAGTTCTTCTTCTTCACAATAGCTCTCAATATTCCAAAAATCTCAACCCTTTGGAATGCATAAGCATCCCTTATTTATAATAAAAGAGTAGAGAGAAAATAGGATAAACCCTAGGAAATAGTCTTTAACAAGAGTTCTATTTTGCTTGACTCTCACGCAGGAGACCAAGTCAAAATTTTCTTCCTACATGACAAAATAGAAATGAAAAAGACATGTCAATTTCAAGATTGAAATGACATGTCGCATTGTGCCTAGTCTGAATCATCATCTTTCTCCTCTTCCAACAAAGCCTGCTTATTCCAAAATTCTTGGAACTTTTGAATTATACCTTGCATTTCATTTTCATCCAGGTGCGGTGGAATGATCACTCAGAACTTCACATGTTTCCTGAGTATCACTGGCATTGCCGGAAGCTTTTTCAATCTTTTGTTGAGTTTCTTCAGGGTCTCCAAAGAATGTTCGATCTTCACAAACCTGTCAATGATTTCCATGCTTGAATCCATGGGTTGATTCATGCTAAATCGATTCTTGGATTTGTTTGAAAAGATCATCAACTGGTAAGATACCTGAATCTCCACTCAACACTTTCACACAAATTTTGACCAGCTCTTCTTCTAAGTCACTCTTGCCATCGATCAATTGGTCTCTTGATTCTCTCAACTTGCTGCAAGCTTCATTGAGAATATTTATTCTAAACCTGATGGCTTTGGTCAGCTTGGAAATGTTTATCTCGCATGTGGGATGATGCCCTCTTCGACCAAGATGCGGGATGGAATTTGTTTTAGCATTTGGAGAGCTTCAAAAGTCAACTCTAGGTTCCCGATTTCTGAAGAAAACTCATCATCCATTTTTCTCCATCTTTTCTTATATCCTCCAAAGATTGGTAGACTTCCCCAGTATCTTGGATTACTTATTTTCCCTATTGGAGCAGCCTTTAGATCCATTCATCGACTACTCTCCCCTTTTCGTTAATCCTTTCAATCATGGGTACCGATGAGAAATCGAACCCGATAGGAGTAGAGGATGATGGTATTGACTCGGAGGCTTTGAGAGCTTAAGTAATACTTCAGTCAACTGCTCCACTTTCTCTTTAAGCTCATCCCTACTTTCCTTTATTTCCTTTAACTTCTGACATAGCACATTCATAGCATCTCATGCATCTTGTTGTGCTCCTTCTGCCATCACCTTCCCTAGATCAACCCTAGTTATCTGATAGTCAGAGGCCACTATGTCCTCTCTGGTCTTGTCAGTTGCGGGAGTGGTGATCTCTGCAAACTTGTGTCCCGAAGCATCTACTAAAACCCTTGAAACTATTTTGGGTTTCTTGGCTGATTTAGGAGTAGAAGTCTTGAGTGAGCTGAAATCAAGGATGGTATGGGAACTACCACCTTCCTTTTCCTCGAGTCTACTCAAGCAACCATTGAGGCATGCCAGAGGAAGTTACTACTGTTGTAGGGGTTTGGGTTGCACTTGTAGGTGGAGTGGGGATAGTCACAAGTGTGGTAGTGGATTTAGTGAAAAGAGGTGTAGAAGGAGGAGGCATATCTATGATTACCTTGGTTCCAACAGAGAGAGGTGAGAGTTCGGAGAAAATGTTGGCCATGGCTGATGAAGAAGATGGAGAAAGAGGAGGTGGAAGTGGTTGTGAAGGAGGAGGTGCAACTGGTTGTGAAGAAGGAGGTGCAACTCCTAAAGCCAAAGCCTGAGAAGTGAGGGATAAACTTACTTCCATTGAGAAATTGAAAATGGTGAAATTAGAGGTTGACTCACCTCTACCTCCAAAGAGATTTCCCCAATTTCTGGTGGTGTTGGTGATTTTGGTATGTTCACCATTTCAATTGGAGTGGCAATTGAAGGGTTTCTTGTTCTCCTCCCTTCTTGACAAATTTGACCTTTATAGGCCTCTTAGAAGAGCTCTTGTCCTTTTCCTTTTTGGAGGGTCCCACTTCCAAATCAATCAACTTTGAAAAACTATCTTCCTTGTAACTTGTTCCCCAAGAGGTGAGCCATGCCTTTGTGCATGCGAGAATTGGAGCTGATCTATCTGTGATAGAATCCTTTTCACCGATAGACCAATCAATAGCTGGGAAAACATATTGGTCCTCATTCAGTCCTATCATATGAAGGATCTAGAACACTTTCATTGTCGCCAATACCTTCTGGGATGTCAGCAAGCTTGAGTGTCTAAATTTCTTCAAGTGTTAATCTACTATGATCCTTTCTATGGATAATGACTTCATCACGAAGATCAACCCAGATGTCTTCTATGCTAGGCACGTGCAAGTACATGGTTCCATATGACTTAAGAACTCCTCAAAAGTTGAACCCATCTCTGGGCTTCATGTGCTTCTTTAACTTCTCTTGAAGCTCGTGAACTACGTTCTTGGATTTTACCACCATTGAGTAGGTATACCTTCCAATAGAAATTGGGAAGGATATGGTGGCCTTGTGCTTACTCTGTTGGAACTTGTGAAAATCCAACAATTTCCTGACCAACTCCATCAGGACCAGCTTGTCTCCTGGATATCTGGGAAATCGAAGGATCACCTAGGTACATGACCACTCGAAGATACATGAACTTCTTGAATTGTAAGAAGACACAACCCCATTTTGAAACTTCAGCCCATGCCTCATCAGAGACTCTTGTTTTCCTTAGTTCGGGGTTCATCCTGTAGATGTTCTCGTAAAAGAAAGCATCATTTACTCTTCTGAATTGGTCCTCGGACCCCTTCCTTGTTAGCTGAGGAAAATGCCGATAGATGTGTTCAACTACCTTATTCCCTTTTGTGTCTAATCTAGGATAGTTCCTCATACGATTGCTTGCATAGGTGACATATGAGGACATATAAAACTTCCCCATAGACAAGACTGTTTTCATCTGGGAGTCTATCTCATCACTGATAAGACTACCCCAATCAATCCCCTATTGATTCTTCTTAATGATGACCATGAATTGGTACATCCATCCTTGGAAAACATTTGACTTGGGAATCCAAAACCCGACTCAAAAGAGTAATGATATCATTGATCTCTTGAATGAAATCACTTCTAGGAACAAGTCTTGGAAACCTAGAAATAACCGGCTTGGCTTTGATCAAAAACTTCTTATTCACATGTTTAATACAGTCTTCCTGATCTTTGTCCCAGGCTTTCTAGGCTGATTTGAGATCTACATCCCCATACTCCTCAAAGTTAGGCAGTTTGAGAAGGTCATCAAAGTAACCTCCGTCTAACTTGACTATGACTTCTCCACCTGATTTCTCATTGAATGAGAGGCAGAGTCATAATTTGAAGCACATGCCAAGATGAACTCGGGGCATTGAGCAGACATGGGGAATCCTGCTGCAAGAGGGAGACCACTACCAACTATTGACTTCATCCAGGGTTTGGGAAGAACTCTTGACTCTATTCCAAAAGTCTTCCATGTCTACATTTCCGAGTTCTATATCCCGGATGTCATAATTACAATCAATGTAGGAAGGGGACTCTACCTTCCTGAATTTGTATTTCATCCTCCTTGATTTATCTGACTTATCTTGTGATGAACCAGGATCCGACATGAGGATTCTTGGAGGAAAAATGCCTTGACCACCTCTGGTTCAAACACTTCGTTTGAAAACTTGTTAAATAACCACACAGACCCACCACACTACCCGGGTTTGAGGACTTGCAAAGCACCTGCTAGAACCCGACACACTAGAGAAATGTGTCAAAGATTAGGTTAGTCTTGTTGGACACTCTACAAACCCCGACAGTCAGCCATGTATGTCGGAAAACCAAGGATGTCAGACACTTGATGAAACCCTAAACATTGTGGAAAATCGAGGATGTCGGACACACCACTAGACCCGAACACACTGGAAGTCAGATGCTAAGGAGATGTTAGATGCCAAACTCTAAAGACCCAACACACTTCGGGAAGTGGGAGATGTAAAACACCCTGTAAAACCTGAAAATAAGGGATCAGGTTTTGAGATGTCCGGACATGAATTTTCCCGCCATCTCAACAGTTCAAATTTTTTTTTCTTCTTCTCTTCTTTTTAAAATTCAAAAGGCATATTCTCAAGAATATAATAAACAAACACCCTAAGGGTGAACCTTTAAACAATGATTTCTACAGAATATCACTCAAAAAGAAGAAGAAAAACCCAAAAACCCTAAACCTAAAAAGAAAAATGGGAAAGAAGGCAAAGAGATGTAAAGGACATCACAAAAATATTTTTAACAAAACTTCACCAAAGCAAAAGATAGAGTAAATACCTTCAAGGAATTTGAAAAATAATTGAAAATCGATCACGTGAGTGAGCACGAGATTAAATCAGGTTCAGAGGTCGAGAGAGCACGAGAAAAAAATCACAAATCAAAAGCACAAAAGGTAAAAATGACGTGTAAATCCAGCTATTTATAAAGACCCCACATTTATTACATCTCACCTGACATGTGTGCCAACTACCCTACAACTCAACATGAATGCCATGTCATCATGTTTGGATGTTCCCAAAACCCACACACTGTGATATGTCAAGATGTTCGGATGTTCCGCAAACTTGACACACGAGTTGATATGTCGAGATGTTCGAATGTTCCGCAAACCCAGTCACAAGATGTTCCACAAACCCAACAGTTCGATCGGGTTTCGGGTTTTGAAGTCATGTGACATGAAACATGTTTTTGATCATGCATGTTCTGATGCTTAGGAGTTCCAAAAACCCGACACACAAGGGAGTTGATAAGGTTTCGGGTTTCGGGAAAAATGAGCATCCTACATGTAAATAACATGTTTGCATGTTGTTGAAACCCAAAATCCCAAACCTTCAAAATACTTTTAGTCAATTTTTTCAAAATTTCTATGGTTATCAATCACTAAAATGGGATAACAAGTTTGTTGCAGGAGTCATTTTTTTTCAAAATAATTTCTATGGTTAAAGAGATATAGGAGTTAACTATAGGTCATCTATCGGTAGAACACTTGCATGTTGTACATATATACTATTGTGAAGGCACATGGTTATTATCAGCATGTGACCTATTTTTGAGAAGTGCATGGGTGGTGAAGGAAAGTCCCCACCCCTAAAAATATGTATTGACTTTCATAGTTACATCGGTGGTGAATTATTGTAGAATTGTCCTCTTAGTTTTGACACGCACATGAATCATGGAGATACTTTATAGTGTAAGAAGCTTATGTGTTTTATAGTTTTAATGCAATGGATTATATTGGTTGGATAATGGTGTTAGACATGACTAAATCTAGTTCTTGTATGGTTAATCTTATCATAGTTATTGTTTAGTTCATTTATCATGATTCTCTAAGATATAGATCTAGATTTTGCACTATGGAATGTTTATGTCTACTTATGAATCTGAACATGTTTAAACATCATCACACTAACATCTTGTACAAGCAACTCTAAAGAGGGACCTGGTACCTTTGTGCACTTTGGGTGAGTGCTTAGCTTAGGCTTTGAGTGATGTGCCAGCGCACCTGGGTTATTCACAATAAATTCTAGGTTGCATCAATACATGACCCATGTCGGTATCACCTAGTATAGCTATCTTATATGTAATGCAAGTCTCCACAGATATCCTTTATAATCATACTTCATTTTGTCTTTCTTAGCTCTACTTTTTCCTTTTCTAGCACTTGAAGCTTATTCAATATCCAAATTTGGATCCTCTCTTATCACAGTAGCTTCCTCTTCTCCTCCTACAGTTCCTCATTCTTCTACTGACCTATTACTTACTTTAATTGGCTCCTCTTTAGTTTCATACATCTATTCTTTCTTTTTGTTTCCACCACTGAGAACTAGCAACTATTTTTGCTCTTTAAATAATGATCATCAAATTAATGCACACGTTCCTCAATTGTATGCATGCATTCAATACTTAATTTACTCATGTAATCATGTTAAAACATCCTGGAAGTAAAGTTCTAAGTGATAGATTGAAACAATTCAATCTACAGTTCATTATGGGTTTCCAAGGTATAACTACTTAAGACTAGTAGTTAACAAGCATGAATAACTGCAATCAAATAAGTAAAAGTAAAGGAATCAATAACAACATGTGGTCATTTTAGCGCAATGAGTAGAAGAAGTAATGGTGAAAAAATTGATGTAATGAACATAACTGGCGGTGAACTCACATTACTCTACTTCTTTTATAAAGAAAATGAGTAAAGTAAATCAAAATTGATGCAATGAATAGTAAGTATGTTTTGTGGCTTTTATACATTACTTTACTTCTTTTTAAGACCAAGACAAGTAGTAAGATATTGGGTCAACACAATGAACTAGATGGGGAACATGTTTTACTGAGATTTAGTATTATTCTACTGCTATTACAAAAGAAAGTAAAGCACATCCAAATCGATAGAAAACAAAGGTTTGGTCTAGGTACAAGCGTATAAATGAAAATGATGCGAGAACTAGGAAAAGTAATTGCGGTGTATCCAATCAAATTTACTTATTTGAATACGAAGGAAAGTAAAATACAACTAGATCAACACATTTAATGGGGATTATTTTATGTTGATTTCATCCTACTCAACTCATGTTTCAAATGCAAGTAAAGAATGTCCAATTTGATGCAGAAAGAAGAAATAGAAAGATTGAAAAGGGAAACGGAGAAGAAAACTTAATAGATACAAACCTAGGGAAAATCTAGGGTTAAAATTTAATAAATTTACCTCAGAGGTAGGAATGGATTCAATAATGAGAAAATGAATCCAAATCCCAATGATATAACAAACTCAAACTTTGAATTTGAAACTCTAGAAAATATGTACCAAAAGAAAACAGATAAACTAAATCCTAAAATGATGCACAAAAGAAAGGGAAACTAGAAACGAAAGAAGAAAAACAATCAACTAACCTTATCTCGCAAATGGGTTGGAGTCAATTTGTGCAAATCCTTCCTCAATCGATTGTTGGAGTTGCTCAGGGTTTAGAGGGTCGACAACTGCTCTCTTCTTGACAATGCAAATGCATGGATCCTAGGTGGAATTACTTAGGACTTTTATATTTTCCACCTCATTAAATGTTGACCGTATGAATTCCAACTCAGCCTTCTTCCTTATGTGGATTTTTGAAATGTCTTTACTTCAACAATTTTGAAAAGAAGTAAAGCAATCCTAATTCGCCGATAGCTTAAGTTATTAGTTGTGTGGATTTTTGAGATTACTTTACTCGTTTTAAGATTAGGCCAGTAAATCAAGTTGGATTCAATGCAATGAATGGATAAGTAGTTGGGTTAAAATTTGATGCAATGAACTTGCAAGCAATGAGGTTGGGATTCAATGCAATGAATAGATAAGTAGTTTAGCGGCATTTAAACATTGCTTTACTTGTCTTAAAATAAGATAAGTAAAGTAATATGAATTCAACACAATGAAAGGAAAAGTAAAGCACTTTGAGTTTAGCACATTGAATAGGCAAAGTAAAGCACTTTGAGTTTAGCGCATTACTAAGAAAACCTAAGCTAGTTTTGTGACTTTCTTGAACCACTTTACTTAATAAGTAGAAGTACCTCAAAATAGTGCAAAGAAGCAAGTTTTTGATCTTCTGAGGATTTACAAAGAATCTAACACATGATTACTTAATAAACCACCCCTAAGCAACCTCCTGCAACCTCTTGAAGAATCATCATGCACTTCGCAACCTAGATGAGTTAAAGTAACAACCTACACACATACTAAACAACAATCTAGAGCTATAAACAAACATGAACACAACTCATCACAAAACCTAAAAACCAAAAATTTAAAAGGGTACCCCAATATTTCTACAAGAAATCTTGGGGACACCAAAGTCTTTTTGATATCTCCTATTTCACCTTATGTTTCCATTTAGATATTTATTTTTGAGAAATAATTTAGTTGAATCAGGTAAAGATAATATCACTCACATGGAGTGTAAATTGAGCCAAGATTAATTTTTGTAATATTGGTAAAGAGGTTCCTTTGAAAAATTATCTAAGTTGGTTCTTGGAGTTTTTGATAAGTACAAAGAAAGGAATTGGTAATCACTTTTATGGATATATAATGGTTTTATTTCCTATTTTTCAGGATGTATATAACATCTATTTCATTCCCTTGAAGTTTTCCTTTCCATGTATGTTAATGCATTTGGTAAAACCAAACATAGTAAAAGTATTATTTTCATCTATATATATGGCATCTTACATGATTATAAGACCCATACATGGGAACATTTGCAAATCCATTTATACATATATGCATGTTTTTCCTTGCATTTTGTGGGTTAAGTAATCAAATCATTTTTGGAGTTTCCTTTAAATATAACTTTGCAACAAGTTTATCGCACTTAGATTATCTTCTCAGTTTTGGGATTTTTAAAATTCAATTTTTAATCCCTCACAAGCTTTTGAGTTTCCTGATACATTTTGGTAAAGGATTTTGACTCACACTTTTAGCTTGGAGTTTTGACAATAGCTAAGAAGGTAGTTTTGGGGACATGTTATAGTATTCCTATTTGACACTTGCATTTAAAATAACCGTTGTTATGGGATGCATAAATTTTTATCATATATATGTTGGATGCATTTATAAGAACCATGTTTGGGAAAATTATGTTTGAAGTTGCACCTAGTGATCTTTTTACAAAGTGATTAGAAGTTTCACCGGTTTGGAATGTAACATTTTACAGAGCAGGTTTGAATATATCCTCAAATTCACATTGGATAGATATTTTATCTTCAATGGTAGTGTTAGGGATTTAGTTTGACTATGTCATCATTATAGGCATTGCGTAATTTAATTTTTGAAACATTTCCATGATATTATACAAAGTGATATTTTGTTGTGATTAACAGCTTTATAGGGTCATGGACACCTACCTATCATTGAGATTTGGTTGTTTATCTCATAGTGATCTATTTGTCTTTACAATACTTTTCGGTTTCACAATGATAATGGACACTCACATATGTTTGGCATTTAGTCATATATTTCATATTGTTCAATTTCAAAGATATTTTACAAAGTTGATAGTTTTTGTAGGGTTAGTGGAAACCCGCTACTATTACCATTTGTTCGTTGTTTTATATTGATCAATTTTTTTCATTGCGATTTGGCAAAACCACAGGATTTTGTCTTACTTGAGAAATTTTTTTATCTATTACATACTAATCCATTTATGTGATAAGCATTTAAACATTCTCGCAATATTAAACACTATATTATATATTAGTTTCGTATGATGGTGTAATACAAAGAACCATTTAGAAAATTAAGTGGGTGACTTGGCTTTTGGGGACTAAAAAGTTATTATTAGGGAGGTGTGATATGGTGGAAATTCTAGTTGGTCGAAGACCCATAATTCTCCATAAACCATTACAAGATGTGAAATATCCCATCATGATAATTCTAACAATATCAAGATTGTGGAAAAATTGATCACATTCAAAAGTTATTACACACTCAAATCCAAGCCGAATCGGGAAATTAAACACGTAGGTGCAAGATGACGTGGACATGTTCAAGCTCGCAAAGTGGACAAATACGTTTTGACAAGTTCAAAATGGTAAAAAAATAAGTTTTGGGGTTTTAATTTCTCATCCGGTATTTGAAACTCATGTTTGAAAAAACAGCCCCTCGCTTATTTGTTGGTTGGGGGTCCTTAGCAGATCAATATAATATTTTTGAGTAGGGGTTCCATTGCATCCTATTTTTCATACAATCTTAAAGATAATTTATTATTTAAATGCCATATTTTCCAGCCCACCATACATGTGGGACTAATTTTCAACATATTTAATAAACCACACATTACAACACATTTAACACATTATACTTACCAACTCACATTGTTGTACTACCACCTCACTTTCCCCCATATAAACATTCCAAGTGCTTCATCCTATCCTAAGTGCTCCACACTTAATTCTCGGACTACACACCTAAGCCTTAACACATTATACTCGAAACAAAAATGTCCCCAAGGCCACTTAGTACATGCCAACGCTTTGCTTATAAATAGTCCTATCCCACCATATGTGCCAATGTGGGACTAAAAGGAATTTCAAAGCGCATTTGAGAGGGTCAAAGCACCCAAGGAGGTTTGAAAACCTGACCTTGGGTAAAATAATATGCACTCCTAAGCAACCCACCACTTGCTTAGAAACACTATATAAGAAGTTTTGTGGTGTTTGAAGGGTATTATTTGGTGGAAGACATTGTTGATCAAGTTCGTAGTCGTTTGAAGGTATGTTAAGCATATTTTTATAGTTTTTAGATTTGTTATTATTTTTAATTTTTAATAATTGTACTTGTAAATTGATTTATTTATGGATCAGATAACATTATAAGCTATCCCAAAGACGTATCCTGATCAACAGGTGAACTCTATCATCAATTTGGAGTTTTGTTTTCAATTTTACATCTATTTATTTTCATTATTTGAATATTTAAATCAGATTTTAATTGATCTTGGATGCAATTATAACACTTTTACATGTTTTCAAAAAATTGTATTTGATCCTTTGATCGCTTAACTGAAATGATTAATGAGGTTGAAATCAAAATTTGATTAAGTTTTGGAACATATTTAAATCTATTTTGGATCAAATTTTAATCAATTCCTATTTGTTAATATGGGGAAAATGATTATTATTTTTAACTATCTGTTTGTAATTCAAATTGTAACTTGAAGGGTTCAAAGTGGTTTACGTACCATTACTGCTCTCGATGAACCAATGTATTCTACCTTCTCGCACACTATTTCATCATATACCTTATCCTTTCCCTTATTTCTAGTATCTTGTAAAATTATGGAACCTTATTTTTCTTCTATATTTAAATTATACATATGTTCTTCTTCCTCATTGTGTAATTCATTTTCAAGTTGTAAATATTTAATGAATTCAGATTCAAACATTCCTACTAATGCAATATCCTCCTCATCATTAGGTTCCTCTTTTCTTCCTTGTTATCTCCTACATTGTGACACACCTCTACTTTGTGATACATCTCCCTTTCAATATTTTAGTATTGATGTTTTA